>OLKM01001576.1:0-27500 GCA_900291075.1 Melanogrammus aeglefinus
CCACACACGACACATTTAAGACATGTGCAGTTATACAAGTGAACGCCAACTTTGTCTTTCTAATGCGCACACACACAGAGACATGGGCACCACACAACCAAATGGATCACAAATGACACGTGTATATTTATTATGGTCTTATTATGTTCTTGTTCTGTCTTAGCCACTTCTCCTACACAGAGACGCACCACCATTCATTGACACACAGTCACACTCATACTGCTACACAACCACAAACACACACAAACACTGCATGCTGATTGCACACAAACGTCACTCTCTAACACTCAGGCACACACACACAGACCACAAACACACTGTTCATGCTGATGCACAAGACCACAACACGCCACCAACAGACGGGAAAAACACATGCGTATTGCTGATTGGAACAAGATACACACACACCACACACACACAGAGACACACACGCATACACACACAAACCACTCAGACAACCAGCCACCTCCCTTGTTCCTTTAAGAGCGGGAACACCACCTTTTGGCCGAAGTGTGGCTCGTTTGAAGCAGCAAGGCCTCGTCTGGTCGTACCCGGGCAAACCCCCCGGGTCCGCACTGCGCCGGCATACACGGCAGACAGCCCCTGAATGTCAGCGGGACCGGTAAAAAGCCCCCGTTAAGGCCAATGGCAGGAGCCGTACAGCTGCGCGCCTTTTCCGAGATGTCAAAGCGTCACAAAAGGATGACGGAGGGAGCGCGGTAAAACAGAGAGAAGCAGGAAGCAAAAGAGAGAGGAGCGGAGAGAGCTCGGTGGGAACAGCGAGGGAGCGGCGGTGTGGCAAGAACGCGCCGAGCAGTTTAACTGTTGTGATTTGCGATTAAAAGAAAAAAAAACGATAATAAAAAAAAAAATGATATCGAGGTTCAAATTATCACTGACGGAAAAATGTTATAAAAAGTGATTCTGAAAGTCTTGTTCGTTCCCGGGACACCCCTGTTCCCTGTGCAAAAAACTAGTGGAGTAAAATACATACGTACCCCCTGAAATCTCCAAAAATACGTCGTAGCCAGCATCAAAAAAGATTGCTCCCCATATTCTGACCACTGTACATGAAGTGAGCAGTTGCTTTAAAGGATAACATGACGCTGTCGTAGGAGCGATCGTTTGATAAGAGGCAAACTGGCGCCGATCAGACGGCCACCAAACACAAGGTAAGCGCCTGTCTATAGGGTGCCACGACGCGAAGGCTGACTGGAAGCAGCCGTTGGGCAGAACATAGGACGCGACGGGCTCGTCTTGAGGAGGAATGAGATGGTAAACAAACACACACAGTGATGGAGGCCAGAGATAACGAAGCCAGAATTGTAAAATAAATGCCTCTCCTGTCCGGTCTATCTTCAAGGCCAACAATCCCAAACAAACGGGGGGCTGGGGGAAAGCGGGATTTGGGTGGGTCTGCCAGATTGGCAGCAGGGCACGCTTTCGACGTGAAGTTATTTGGAGCGGACCAGCTCCCTGTTTATTTTTAAAAACACGGTGTGTGGGATGCGTAATTACACGAGTGCTATCTGATTGGTGATGGTGGCTGTGGTTGGGGTGGTGTGTGTTGTGTGTGTGGTGGGTGTGTATCGTGTGTGTGTGTTGTGTGTGTGTGTTGTGCGTGCATGCTGTGTGTGTGTTAAGTGTTGTGTGTGTGTACTCTGGTGTGTGTGTGAATAACTAGACCCAAGCCAGGGCTGTTCATGGCCATAATAACACGTTGCAATTTGGTACACTGAATCCCTGACAAATCTGACACCGTTTGAAATGAAATGGACGGGAAACAGCGAACAAGTCTGGTTGTGTTGTGTTGAGGTGCGGTCGTCGCCGGCTGGCAACGCATTTTTTTTTTTTAATGCCTGGATCGGATTGGAAGTGTTGATCGACCACAGTTGAGGCGAAAAACACTCCCTATTTTGTTTCGCGCGGGTTCAATTATTGACTGGCCTTGTGAACGGGCACAGCGGAGAAACTCCAACGCTTTGCCTTAGCTGGAATGCAATCACTTCTGTATTCCTTGTAGGAAATATATGTGAGCCTTTCAGTTCCCGCCTCATAGCTCTGCGTATGTGTGTGTGTTGTTATGAATGTGTGTGTTTGTGTGTTTTCATGAGGTGGTGTATGACGTGTGATTCTGTTTGTAAATTTGTGTGCTTCTGTTTGGATGTGTGTTTTTGTGTGCCTGTGTGCCTGTGTGTGTGTGTGCCAGCGTTTGCGTTTATCTTTGTGTGTGCATCAGCCTTAAATGTGGACAATCTCTGCATCTAAACACACTTAAGGACGTGCACACCTTAAACCACCGATCCCATGCAAAGAAATCACCACTGTGTGCAAATTAGCTACGTTTAGCATTTAGCTGAACCCGCGTGGAGTCCGGGCCTAGCAGTGATGGCCGACAGTTCAGCTAATGGCTCAACGGTAGCTGTGTTGCCTTCCCTGTTAGCCAAAAAAACACAGCGTGATTCCATGTAACACGAGAAAGACACTCCTTTAGCTATCTTCTCTCCAGCCGTTTCTCAATACCAAGTTATTGCGAACTCGCGGACTCGTGGGACTTGGACGAGAATGCTTCGCACTTTGGCAAGGTCGGACATCCAAGTACAAATATCCGAGGCCGGGAGTACGCGCAGCAGCTGACTCGATGACGTCACCATCACAGCTCGTCTGTTAAATGTGCTAAGGCCTCATGTAGGCATATACTACTGAACAATATAAACAAATTACATGAGACAAAACACCAGCCTCTTTCGGTTTAAAATAGAATGTTCATATTTTGAATGAATATAAATGAAGACTTACGCGTATTCACACGGCAACCCGGCTACGTGTTGATCGTATAAACAATCAGTGACTTGAAAAAAGAATCGTTATGAGATTTGCGTTCTCAATCTCACCATATAGCCTATTATTATATTATTGCAGAGCAGGCCTATTGTTATAAGAAATTTAAAAAACCCCCAACGAGCGCAGAATAGAATAGAAAACACACACACACCCACACACACACACACACACACACAACCACACACACACACACACACACACACCACACACAACACACAACACACACACACACACACACAAAACGATCGAATGCACCGACCGGATTTTACGTTGCCGTTGAGCGATGGGGTTTCCTCTATTCAGCGATTATACAATATAAACAAAATGCATATAAAACAAACCCCCTCTTTCATTTAAATAATATCTGTAATATTTATTAATGAATAGGCTCCATTTTTGGAGCGCAAGTACAAGTACACAAGTACAGAAAAGAACGCAAATTGAGAAACGGCTTCTGTCGCTCCCCAGAAGCGCTATCTGCTACAGCAGCAGAGGCTAGCAGCGTGGCAGAAGAGTTAGCGGCTACGCTACACCCGTTAGCGGCTAGCTCGACGGCGCTTTGCCGGGAGCCCCGTCGCTCCGCGGGCCATAATCACCGTACTTTATCACCAGGGAGAGAAGCGACTCAGGGGGAACAGCTGGGGTAACATCCACGGTGAACAGGCAGAAAAGCGAGTTCTCCACGCCAGTTCTCCTCCCTCTCTCTCCTGTCTCTCTCTCTCTCTCTCTCTCAACCCCTCCTCTCCCATGAGTGCTCTCTTTGCTTTCTCGTTCCCCCATTCCTCTCTTCTTTACTCCCCCGCCATGCGACCACACTCTCTCTCTTCTTCTCTCTCTCTCTCTCTTTCTCGTCCCCCATTCCTCTCTCTTACTCCCCCGCCATGACTCACTCTCTCTCTCTCTCTCTCTCTCTCTCTCTCTCTCTCTCTCTCTCTCTCTCTCTGACTGTTTTCTCATGGAGGAAAGTAAGTGCTCTCCTTGCAGTGATAAATAAAACCTAGGATTGCACAGTGTCTCGTTGGTAGTCAGGAAACGTTTGTGTGTTTTTTTGAGCAACGCCGGCCTAGTTTACGATTACACTTAATGACAACGAATCCATGCTTTCAGACAGCGTGATATCTATCATTGATGTGTGTCCCTGATTTTCATGCGGTTTTCAACCGCTAACAAATATTAAAACAATTGCAATTCAATAAGAAATAACTTATCTTTTTATAACAATTTTTTTTATCCTACTCATTTATTTGTCAGAGCTTACGTTAGAGAAAATATCTCTTTCTGTATTGCTCATGGAATTTAACATCCTATTATCAAAGAAATAGTACAAAAACGGACTGGGATGTTTAACTCAAATAATAAGTGACCCTCAAACAACTCTGTTATTCAAGAGACTCATTTTACAGACATATAAAATGTTTGATTGTGTGTTGGCGCCGCTTTGTAGTGAATTTAATTTACAGAAGTCTGTGGAGTTTGACTGGCTCGCCGATGAGAGGATCATGTGACTTAAGATAGTTTATGCCATGATTATGAAATTGTATGAGGGTTGGCTTTTATTTCTTTCAGAGAGGTTTCTTAATTTACAAAATAGGTCCCACGGAATGATTTTTGTGTTCTTATTTTTCTTTTCCGACCGTGAAACCCAACACTAAGAAACTTCCGAGCTGAAGGTGGCGGAAAGTTTTCTCGTTTGCCGATACGTCAAAGCGCTCGGGATTATATACAAGGATTATAATTGCGCCTCAGCGATTTGTTTCGGATTCCTCAGAACGTTTCGTCCTAGCGCTATTGCACGAGAGGTCAACGGGATAGTAATTGTATGTCTGCGAAAACGTTGCGGTTTTGCAAGGTTTGCTATCCTCTACAACAAACCTTGCGGTGTTAATATCTGCACAAACACAAACACCGTACGTCCGCACAAACATGAAACCACACTCACACCAAACACGACACACACCTACACGTACTTCGGACAAACATGTGCACAAACACCACACACACACACACCTACGCATGCATACAAACACACACAGAAGACAACGTGGATCCTTCCGGTGCTCCCCTGCCCCCCCCCCCCCCCCCCTCTCAGAAAAACAACCACCACAGGTGTGGCATGCCGTACAGACGAGATTAAACCGGTTGACCCCTCCCACACACTCAATAAACCCCTCTCCTGTAGGCACCACTTACAGCCGGGGCCCCAGTGCATGCACTGCCCCCCCCCCCCACACACACGCACACACACACTCGGACCCCACTCCAGCACCATTACCGGGGGTCAAACTGGGGGGCTATTTTCCGGCCGATCGGCGGGTGGTGTGGTGGGGGGAGTTGTGCGGGCCGCGGGGCGCCAGGGTTGATGTACTGGAGGGCTCTCGTTAGCTTCTCCAGTGGTCCTCTATTAGGGCCTAATAGATCTGCTTAGGCCCATCGCCGGCACTGAATTACACCTCCCGGCGGCTCGGGCACCAAGGTTGGCGTGCCTCACATGTCTGAGATGTGTGAGCGCTGTGTGTGTTGTGTGTGTGTTGTGTGGTTGTGTGTGTTGGTGTGTGTGTGTGTGTTGTGGGTGTGTTGGTGTGTGTGTGTGTGTGGTGTGTGTTGTGTTGTGTATTGATTGCGTTCTTTGTGTGACTGTATCTGTGTGTATGTGGTCGTTTATTGTGTGTGTGTGTTTGATTGCGTCTTTGTGTGACTAAGTATCTGTGTTATGTGTATCTGTGAGTGTGTGGTGTGTGTTTGATTGATTGTGTGTTTGTGGGAATGTGTGGGTTTGGATGTTTGTGTCTCAATCGATTCCTCTATCTCCTCTCTCTCTCTCTCTCCTCTCTCTCTCTCTCTCTCTCTCTCTCTCTCTCTCTCTCTCTCTCTCTCCCTCTCCCTCCTCTCTCTCTCTCACTGCCTTTCCCTCTCGCTTTCTCTTTCACTCACACTCTTTCTCTATTGCTCGTTCTCCATGGTCCTCTCTCTCTTTCTCCCTCTCCCCCATCTCTCTCCATTTCTCAATCTTACCCCTCTCTTGCTCTCCATCTCCCCCTCTCTCTCTTTGTCCATCTCTTTCCCTCCCTCCCTAACTTCCTCTTTTGCTGGTCTCCATTTTCCCCCTGTCTTTCTCTTTCTCTCTCCATTCCTCTCTCCCTCTTTCCATTTACCTATCCCTCCCTCTCTCCCCCATCTCCCCCCCTCCTCCCCCCCCCCGGGGCCAATTGGATAAATAACGTAAAAAGTGGGATCGCTCGCCAGCGGACGTCCCATCTCCATGTGTCACACTTCCCACATGCTCACTCACAGAGGAAGTGACGCGCTGTACACACACACACACACACATACACACACAAACACCCACCAGGACAGGCACACACACGCAAGGAACCAGGCAGACATTCACATAGTCACAGACATGCACAAGGGTCAGACACACACACACACACACACACACACACACACACACACACACACACACACACACACACACACACACACACACACACACACACACACACACACACACATGGACCCAGATACACACACACTCACATACACAGACCCACACACACAAAGACCCAGACGCGCACAGAGAGACCCAAGACACAGTCACACCACACACAGACACACACACACCACCTCCAGAGCGCCGACCGGTCCATGGCCTCAGCGGGGTGGGGGGGGGGGGGGGGGCGGGCTTTCTATATCAAAGCCAGCCTGACCCCCTCCCCGGGCCTGTCCACTGTCACCTTCCCCAGGGGGGGCGGGGGCGGGGGAGGTGTCAGAGAGGGGAAGGGTGGGCTGGGTGGGGACCTTTGAACTCCCTAAACCCCCACCCAATTATTTATTAAGAGCCATGGGTTATGGACGAGAGACGCGAGAGAGAGAAGAGAGAAGAGAGAGGAGAGAGAGAGACGGAGAGAGGAGGAGAGAGAGAGAGAGGAGAGAGATGAGAGAGAGACAGAGAGAGAGAGAGAGAGAGAGAGAGGAGAGAGAGAAGAGAGAGACACACACACACACACACACACACACAGCGGAGAGAGGTGTTATCGTGGTTGGCCCTGACCATCGGTCATTCACCTTTCGGACAATTTAAAGTATTGGATTGGCCTGGAGCGTGTGCATGTGCACACGTACGTGCACACGCGCCCCTCCCTATCTCCCGCTCTGAATGACTTCCAGCGAATGACTTTTGTCTTCACCGGGAGGTGAGACAACCACTCACACACACAGACACCCACACACACAGAGACACACACACACACACACACACACAAGCACATAATAGTTTTGATATTGTGCACGGTTCTTATGCATCTGTGTATATATTGCATGTGTGTTGTATATTCTGTATTGTCTTTCTTCATGCTGCGTGTGTGACTTTATTGTTGTATGTTTTTTATATTGCGTATGTGTGTGTGTAACTGTTGTTGCGTGTATCTTTTACGATAAGTGTTTGGTGTTTTACGGCGTGTTTTAATTGAAGTATAGTTGGTGACCACAGGAGTCTGCACATACGCTCGAACAATTTTTTCCATTATCTGCCAAAATAAGCAGATGTTTGTGTACATTTCTATAACATGTGTGTGTTAAGATTATTGGTATTTAAATGGTCTGAAACTATCTCTGGATTGAAATTGAAGGCTAGAGGATTATTTCCCATTGCCTATTTCAAAGATAACATTTAAATCTGAGTGTCCATAACCAATCACACTAAATCAAAAGTTTTGGCAACAAATGTTTTCAGTTTGAGCCAGAGACTGCTTATATATTTGTAATTGATTTTTGGTAGATGTCTGTATCAATGTGTATCGGCTGTCTCAATAAAGTATGTTCTTCTTCGTTAGAAAAAAGAGAAAAAAACAATGTTATATCGACGTCGGTACAGTAAAGAAGTTGATAGACCCAAGTTGCCAAACACTAAACAATCACTAGGTTCATCCATTCCCTGTATACAACAAAGATAGCTAGGATAACATGCTAGCTACACAATGCTAAATACTGTTTTTTAAGTGCCAGGACATTCAACATTCAATAACTACGTAAATTAAGTACCAGGACGTCCAATATGCAATAAGTCCCTACATTAAATGCCAGGAGAAACAAGATACATCTTGGTAACACTTTACAATAGGGTATGCAAAAACGTGGGCAGTTACTGAGGAACGAATGAGTAACGAATGATGCATGTCCGGGGCCCTAACCGGGGCCCTAATGGGGCCCTAAGTGACAGTCAATCAGTAACTACTGAGGAGTTACTGGTAAAAAAGACTAGGGGATACTGCATTATGGTTCAACAACTACTGGTGAATGAATGATTAAAAAAGCTTCACTACCTGTAAACGAATGATTAAAAAAGCTTTGCTGCTGGTAAACAAATGATAAAAAAATCATTTAAAAAAGCTTAACGACTGGTGAACGAATGATTCAAAAATTGTATCGTGAATATCTTTATTTAAATATGTCAACCCGTCTGTGCCCTGTTAATTTAATAACTAATTGTGAAATCCCAGGAAAATACATTTGCTATCATAATAAATTGGTCAGTTTGCTAATTCACAGAATGATTCATTAATACAGTAGTCCCCTAGTCTGTTTAACCGTAACTCCTCAGTAGTTACTGAATAACTATTACTTAGGGCCCGAGTTGTTTATCATTCGTTACTCAGTAATGAATACAGTAGTCCCCTAGCCGGTTACCAGTAGTAACCCCTCAGTAGTTACTGAATCACTGCCAAGTAGGGCCCCTTAAGGGCCCCTGTTAGGGCCCTGTCTGTTCATCATTTGTTACTCATACGCTCCTCAGTAACTACCCACGTTTTTGCGCACCTTATTGTAAAGTATTACCTCATTCCTTTACCAGTAGTGAAGCTTTGTGAACCATTCGTTTGCCAGTAGGCAAGCTTTTTGAATCATTTGTTCACCAGTAGTGACGCTTTTGAATCATTCGTTCACCAGTAGTTAAGCTTTTTGAACCACAATGCAGTATCCGCTAGTCTGTTTACCAGCAACTCTGTGTTAGAAAATAACCGATGTGGTACTTGATACAATGGCACATATTCAGCTGTAACTGGATGACACCAATACTGTATTGGGAATGTAAAGGACTCTAACACTTACCTGTACATATTCACGTCAAAGTCCTTTGACCCTGACACTGTTCCTCTGAAATGGGACCCTGTACAATTGCTTCATGGTAATTTGGTGTTTACTCGCTCTATGTTATTGAATACTTCTCTATCTGCAAGTATTTGTTGTGCTGTAGCTGTTGAGACGGATTGCATTGTTTTGTTTGCGACCAGGTCCACAACGGCAAAAGTTTCCTGCTGTTTGGTCGTGAAAACAGGCGTTTGCGTCCGCCCCCAGAGGTCTTCTAGTTCATTCTATAGAAAAAAGCAAACCACGAAATTTTACTGTTATTGGTTTGCTTCTTTTTTACAGTACTGTATGTATAAACCTACTGTACTTTACTGTATAACCATAGAAAAGTACTGGAAACATCAGTAATCACAGTATGTCACAAAACCTACCACTTTCCTTCAAAAAAGCAGCATTAGCCACCCTGCAAATACAGTACATGTGATATGTACAGTGCTGCAAAATACTTCTAGTACAGTCTGAGTAGAGTTGGAAAGTAGAGAGTTGAGACATAATCTGTTTTTCCAGTCGAATGTCCTTGTTTATGGATGAAACTGTGAGAACGGCCTTAGATTAGGGTGGACTCTCTGCCCAGAGCTTCCCTCATAGTCAGACCATGGTTTCATGCCAATGGTCCACAAAAGTTGCTCTCTTATTTGTCATCGGAATAATGTTCCCGTGCACCGGCCTTCTTCTCCACCGCGTCCTCCTCTATGTCTTCTGTCCTTCTCTTCCTCCTCTGCCCTGCCTCTTGCTACTTGCCGCATCCATGCTTGCAAAGTTCTCAAAACGGCCTTAACTGAGGCCTTTTTGTAGCTGCCGATGGCGATCAGTTTAGTCAGATAAGTGCTTTCAGGTGTGTATGTTAGTATTTTTCCAATTTAACCAATGTGTTTAGGGATTCTGGAATAGATGGTGTTTCCCAACGGTACGATGAGACGGTCGGTTTGTGAACTTACAGTGTCTTATGTATGAAATAGTGTGTAGTAGTGTGCAGGAGGCAAGTGTGTTGCGAAAGGGGCAAGTGTGTTGCCACAATTGGAACTAAAGTGCAAAGCAGTGCTTTTGTTTAGGAATGGGTTACATGTGTTTTAAGGTATAGAAACAAAAACTTCAAGTTGTGTTACTTTGGGCTCTATGTGTCTGCTAACTGTTCAAGCAATTGTAATTGTAACTGTAACTGTAACTCAAATGACCTTATATTACGGATGATAGTGCTGTGGTTATGATGAAAGGTTGTCGGTTCCATCCTCATTCTATGCCAACAGCCCCAGATATAGTGGTCCTTGAGATAATGTGCCCCTAGTCTAACAAATCATACTTATTATGTACTATTAATACCTCAATGGGCTCTCTCTCCCCCAAAAAGGATCTGCTGTACAAAAACCGGCCTACTGAAGACAATATTAGAAAGCCCATACCTGCTAGTCAATAACGAGCATCTGCATTTACTCTAAAGTTGCTTTGTATAGAAAATAAACGGAATTAAACGCATGAAGGTCCATTGAATGTTTGCATTCAATAATAAAAAAAAACAGAATCTCATTGGCCCTTTTATTCGCATGGTAATTACAACAATCATAACCGCCACCATTTTTCCTCTCTCCCCTATCCCTCCCCCATCAGGGAGATTTGTTTGTGTAAATTTTACACTCTTCCTCCACTTCTCAACCTTTCGGGCACAGTTGTTATCGGCATGCCAAATGAGCCTCTGGTACGGCGAGAGCGCCCGGGACATTAGCATTCGGGCTTCCTCCCCGCCGCATATTATCTCACTTTGGGTTTACATAAAACGCTTGCTGTCGACGTGGCTGGCCGTGACGGCGGGATTGATGCCGCCATTTTTGAATTATATAACATAAGGTCCTCAGCAACCGAGAGTTTCTGAATATTTATATATATAAAAAAAAAAAAATCTAATATTTTTTTGATATTCCGGAGTTGTATCGAGAGGGATTTAGGATTAATAATGTGTTTCTCGTCTGCTGTCGGAGCGTTTGATTGGCAACGGCTATTTGATATTCGTGGATGTTGTATACGGAGGGATTGAAAATTAATTGTTTGTTCTGAACCTTTGATTGCAACGGCTATTCGGGTGTGCATGTTTTACGATGTTTAAATTTGTTTGTTAACCTTATATTTTAACGTTTCATGTCAATGTTATAGACATGAGCTTAGCAGATAGTGGTTAGTGGTTAGCGCTTAGCGGCTAGAGGTCAGCGGTTATCAGCTAGCAGTTAGCGGTAAGCGGATTGCGGTTAGCAGTTAACGGTTAGCGGTTATGGTCTTGTTTACGTCATGGCTGCTGGCCGCCTCTAGCTGTGTGGTGGGGTTGTATCCAGTGCTGGCCTACATTCAGGTCGATGCTGGAGCTTAGACTAGTGACGGTGTGGGTTGGTTGTTCTCTTGTGTGGAGCTGGACTGATAACAATGGGATGTGTTTCCGTGAGCACACAAACACACACACACACACACACCACACACACACACACACACACACACACACACACACACACACACACACACACACACACACACACACACACACACACACACAAAAAAACACCACACACACACAGCACACAACAAGTTACTTCTGACACAGTTCAAGATCAAGGTGGCGCGCTAGAGGGGAAACTGGAGCACCCCAGAAAACTTCATTTAATTGGTGCTCTGCACTTTTAAACTTCCCTTCTCTTCTCTCTATCGCTGCATGTTTTATTATTCCAAATCATTCAGTTCGTAATCTAATTGTGCTGCCGCTCTTCTGATTTGATCTCTTATTATATTTCGATTATAAAAATACGACGTAGAGAAAAGCCCACTTCAATTCTAATCATTCCAACTAACTAAACAAAAGTCGTTTTTGTATAAACTAGTGATCAAACATAGCAGCCATCTAGCCTCCATCCTGCTCCAATCACTAGTTCGGTGAGGGAACAGTTTGCAGACTTCCACGCTCAGTTCCCCACACACTCCTACACGACCGCCGCTGGGTGATTACGAGGCCCAACTCGCGCTATGAAACGTCGCTGGGAGCAGGGACTCCGCTCTGCTGTTCCCTTAGAGAGCTCCATCCCTCTCTCTCCCCGAGGGGCTTTTAAAAGAAGCCCCCTTCAAGGCGCGAGAGGCTTAGGCTTAAGGTTTGGAGACGCTCCACGAAAAGCCCCTTTGCGACGAACAGGGGGCGAAACGGACACATTTGACTCGAGCGAATTTGACTTGAGTCGACACCGCCATGCTTGACTGGGCGACAAGCCCAACCTGCTAAGGGCTGGCACGCGACAGCGTACACACACACACAAATACATACACTAACACATGCACACAAAAACGCACGCTGACATACACACACACGCACACACGACACAATAGCACATACATAAACACACACACACACACACACACACACACAACACACACACACACACACACACACACACACACACACACACACGGACACACACGCACACACACAACACACACACACATACACACACACACACACACACACACACACACACACCACACACACACACACACACACACACACACACACCCCCTCTGAAGCCGAGCCATTCCGAGGCCTGCCAGTGTCTCTGTGTCTCTGGCAGAGGAGCCATGCAGTTGTTAGGAGAGCAGATACTTACTCTGACACACTGGATGTCTAACACACCACCCTTTGAGACAGCACACCTCGTTAGACACACGTCCCGAGACAAAGCGTTAGCAGCACGCTACCCCACTCTGAAACACGAGGCAGTGAGTCTCTGAGAGCCTGCCCGTGACTCTGGATAGGCTCTGGCAGAGAGGTACATGCGACCAGTTCGTACCCATTTTGAGAGCAGATTTAATCTGATGTCAGCTGGAGATGTCTAACACCCACCCTTTGAGACGGCTAACCTGTGTTAGACACCTCGTCCCGGAGACAAGGCGATGTTTAGCAGCACACACACACACCAAAAAACAAGGGGGTGAGTCTCTGAAGCCCTCCACCGTGACTCGGATAGGCTTGGCAGAAGGTAAAGGGACCATTCGTACCCTTTTTGCGACCCCTTTTTTGCATTAAAATGATGGGTACATGCAGGCAAGATGTGGTAAAGTGTTAATAATATGTAGGTAAAATGCAGGTATGAAAGGGTTAACTCCTAACAATATGTCGGTAAAATCCAGGTAAGATTAGGGTTAACTGCTAATATTTATGTTGTAAAATCCAGGTAAGATAGGGTTATACTGCTGATATTGTGGTATAATCAGTAGATAGTAACTGCTAATATTATGTAAGATCAAATTGCAGCTAAGATATTTTTAATAGGCATCAGGGACAGGATAGACTGTCAGGGTTGCCAATGCTGCTTGCAGGTGAATTGTGGACGATTTTATGTGTTTAAAAACATTCTAAAATGCAAGACAATTAATCAACAGAGCACAAACTAATGAATAGCATTATCTAGTTTTAACGGAGCAAAGCCCATCGTAGCTAACAAGGCTGTATTTCTTGGCTTTGTGAAGAAATTAATTTGAACATTAAAAAACGTTTTTGGTCCCGACAAAGCAATGTCCTTTATTTAAGATAATAAATGCTGAGGTTATATAATTATA
The DNA here is from genome assembly GCA_900291075.1 of Melanogrammus aeglefinus. Taxonomy (NCBI): domain Eukaryota; kingdom Metazoa; phylum Chordata; class Actinopteri; order Gadiformes; family Gadidae; genus Melanogrammus; species Melanogrammus aeglefinus. The sequence goes on from OLKM01001576.1 coordinate 13,570, forward strand.
TTATATAATATATATATAATATATATATATATATTATATATATATATATATATATTATATATATATATTATATATTATATATATATATGTATATCAAACCGTCATGTCTATTATATTCAATAATCTATAGTATCGTATAAGGTAGGATGTACTCTTCCAGAACAGAGTCCCAGGTTTTGTCATTTAACTTAAGCATTATACGATACACATACAATGATGTATTGTTTCAGTTCAAACCCAGAGTTTCATAGGGCAGGACACTGAGCTGGGAAGGGGTGCGGGGGTTTGTACAATGGAAACAAGAGGCCATCCGTCAACGCCTGCCCTTGTAAATGTATGGATGGGGGCATACTATAGAGCTGGGGTCACCAACACAGTGCCGGCGGGCACCAGGGCCCATACGAGGCGCCCGGAGGCCTGTTCTAAAAAGAGCACTGCTCATTCTTCAACAACTCTTTCCCAACTTTTTTAAGTCATTGTTGGTAAAATTGTGAGAAATCACTAAAATGACTTAATTCATTAACATGTCTTCACATAGATGAGTATCATTAATCATTAACAATAATATATAACTAAAGGCAAACTGAGTAAATTTGTTATTTCAGAAGAGTGTGTCAAACTGGTTGCCCCTCGTATGACTCAGTACCCATGAAGTAGCTCTCAGGTTCAAAAAGGTTTGTGACCCCTGCTATAAAGGGACTTCAGAAGGACTAGCCTCTTATATTGAAGGGCTTTCTTGTTTATTTCGAGCAGGCTCTTAAAGAAGGCCTTCCCGGCAGTGTCTTTATAGGGCCTGCATATATGTACACCGATACTCCTATATGTCACTGATAAAAAGCTATGGGGGCCTTTTGATGTGCATTCGAGAAATGAAAGGAAAATCGGCTCATTAGAAAGACTTCCAACTGTGATATCGGAGGCAGGAAGGACAAATTCAGTCTGATTTTTTACCAGGGAAAAATGCTTAATGCAAAATTCAAAGGAGCCTGGGAGAAATGTAAATGTGTCAAAGTTGTATTCATCTTGGGCGATTGCATGCTGTCATCCTCATCCATATTTGATCCCCTTTGTTAAATATTCATTATGCACTGGGCTTTATCCCCGGGAATGACTTGTTTTAACCGGTAATAGGTATGGTTACCCGCTGAGATTAGGAAGCCTCAAACACCACAACAAAAATGCAATTTTAGATACAAAACTTTGAGGTACATTTCCACGCAACCAGGTCAGCAGTCATAGCATTTGATGGGTGCATTTACAAAGAGTACACATTTTCTTTAAATGACACCTTCTTCCAAGTTATAGCCTGTAAGATTATAACTTCTGAGGTTATCACAGAAATCATCTGCAAATAAATAATGTAAATCTCAACTCACCTTACACACATTTTATAGCTATTACATGTGAATCTGCTCATTTGAGCTAAATATTAAAACGCATCTCCTGGTTATTTGACTCAGGAAACGCCTCTTGGAAAGACACTGAGTTGCTGAGTACAAATATTGATCGAATTGCCTTGTCTAGGGAGCTGTAGAGCTTAGAGGTGGAATGAAATAATGTAAAAAAAATTCTCCCTCCCTTATCTGGCAACCGTGCAGGGGTCAATCTCACGGCACTAATTGAAGGCTGACAAACATTAGGGCTTAAACCCCAGTCAATAGGCAATTACCCATGGCCAAGTGCTCAAAGTACACATTCAAACACCTTTTGGGGCTGATAGCTATTTTTTATTATGTAGTGTCAGACACGTTGTATTAATGCTCTGATAACCATTAATAATTCAAAATGAGACGAATCTAACCCTATTTCCGATTGCACCAGACGTGCATTTGTTAGAGGTCCCTTGGCATGAAAATCTCACTTCATGAGGGTTTCTAGCGTTAACATGAGCTCCTATGGTCCCCCAGAGGCTAAAACTTGCATTTGGTGTAAAACAAGCACGAGGTATCCTGCTTGCCTTTGAAAAAATGGAAGCTCAAGCACGATGATTTGGAATGTGGCCCCATATGTCGTCATAAGGGGCCAAGCTACCTCCCCTTCCTCTGCCTTGCCCGCCCAGAGAATTTGGCCCGCCAATGAGACAATGAGCTGCGACCTTGCGAGTGCCACAGGTGTGTGTGTGTATGTGTGATTACACAAGCTGTAACGCAAGTGTTGTACACTGTTATTTGGATTTCTGCTCTTGGTGTTATGGCACATAGCATGTTGGTTCTCTGATGTCTCTCGTATTTCCCTAACGAGAATGTAGTGGGGGTTATCTAAGCCATTGTTGAGCCCCGCAGCCGGCAGCAGGCAGCGCACAGTTCAGTCTACTTCAGATTGAAGAACCAGAGATGTCGGAGAACCCAACACAGTCGTTTGTGATTCATAATATTTTCTGGAGGCGCACAAAGCTTTTGGCCATGACAATATGTATTATATGATATGTAGGCCTATTAGGCTACATGATATTCTTTAGATATAAAGCTCCAGGACTCTAACACAAGTGTTGCAGGCCTAAACTTATTTTTGGATAACCGTTCTGCTGTTGGTGCTATGGCACATAACACTTCAGACTCTCGTCTTTGGTATCTCCACAACGAGACTCGTAGTGGGGGTTATCTCAGCCGTGGTTGAGAATGAATTGGGGGGAAAGGAACTTTGGCTTTGACTCCCTGAAGTACAATGAACCAAGACATGGAGGAGAAAGAGATTGTTGCCCGCGATTGTCTCCAGCTTGAGCCCCGCTGTCCGCTGCCAAGGGACCACTGCCTCGGTGTTGCCCCCTGACCACTGCAGGCGGCGGTGGTGCCTAAACGCGACTGGCTGCCTGCTGCCCGCTGTCGGGGCGGCGAGGCTCAGGCGGGAGAAAATCGCGGGCAACATTCCCTTTCTCCTCCATGTCGTCGTTCAGTCTACTTCAGATTGATGTGGACCTGGAAGAACCAGAGACGTTGGAGAACCCGACGCAGTCGATCAAGATCCATAATGTCTGGAGGCACAGGAGATATCTATATCATGATATGATATAGATATCTACGTATAATATTATATTGTTTTGATCTATTACACAGGTCTTCTCAATGCCGTGGAGCGCTCCGTTCACTTGCCTTCACAACTTCCGGTGGAGAATTATATTTGATAATTCACCGTTGCTAAGTATAATTGACCGCTGTCAAGGAAAACAACACCCCCACCTTCCTCCTTGACCCGCCTCTCTCCTCCTCATTTGCATTAAAGCTACAGACAGCGAAACGCTGCTTTTGGGGAAAGCTCAAGTAGCATGCCATGGGACCTTTAACTGTGCGAGTGTTGATGATGAAGTTGATGATGAAGATGATTTGCAGCACTCGTGTAGGATTGAGTATCTGTGTGTGTTTTCTGGACATAAAACGCGCCCCTCACAGAGTTGCATGTATGTTTTGCTACACTTTAGCAGACAACCGTAGCGCCTTCCAGTGGGTTCAGGTACATGTTAATGAGCCTCTATGGGGTGAGGGCATCTTGCTTTAGTATGCCTACAGGCCAGGCTACGGACCTTATGGAATTGAACCCAGTGCCTTTTAGCCTGGAGTCAAGCATCACTAAACAATACACCATCCTCCCCAAGGATCTGATGTAGAATATGTCCAATTATGTCAATCTAATGGCATTTCCCCCTAAACATTTATGCTAAATGGACTGCATTTATACAGTGCTTTTCTAACCAGTGGCCACTCAAAGCACTTTACAGCATCGCCTCACATTCACCCATTCAAGCACACTTTCACACACCGACGGCGGAGTGTACCCCGCAAGGCGAAAGTCGCCTCGTCAGTCAACTAGCAACCTTCCGGTTACCAGCCAACAAGCTCTACCACCGGAGCCACATGGTGCCGCTAAGAAAAATGTATAAATAATCAAATAAAATCACTCCATTCAAGGATAAATCTGTGGAATAAGACAAGATCTCAATCTATGAAAGCAGAAAAAAAAACGGTCCGGAATCGACACAATACAAACACAGCAATCAGGGTTGTACTGCTGGATGTTTATTCCCGGATTGGAAATGAAGCTCTATGGTGACATTTAAAGTGTCTTAATTCAATAGTACACATGACCAGGAAGAAGACTGCTCTTTGCCAGCCAATGTTAGTGGTTTTACGGTGTAATGTGTAGGAACACATCTCTTTACTATCCTTACCATCCATCAACACCTGTCATTACCTACTCTACACAACTTCTGTTGCCACAGAAACACACACACACACACACACACACACACACACACACACACACACACACACACACACACACACACACACACACACACACACACACACACACACACACACACACACACACACACACACACACACACACACACACACACAAACGCATGCGCGCACACACAGCAATTTTGACCGTTTACAAAAGCATTGTGCCTTTATCTTACCTTTCACAAACAAGTTTGCCGGATGGCTCATATCCAATGACACCAAGGTCGATAAAGGCCTCGAACTCTTCTCTGGCTCTTTCAGACACCTACCACTTTAGGCGAGTCTGGTGGGAAGTGACAGGGGGTTTGGGGCGCGGTCAGACTTCATTATATCCATCAGCTTCTCAGCCATCATTTGGTTGCTTGCCCTGTAAACAAAGGTGGCTAGAATATCCAAAATCCCATGAAAACCCCATTATTTCTCAAACACTGTCAAACACGCAGTCAAACATGCAAACAGTTAGCAGAAACAAGTCATTATGATTGGTTCACAGAGAACACTATTTTTTTTTTCCCTCAGAGTTAAAGATGTATTTGTTACGTTGTTTCTTACAGTGGTGATATGTCCTCGCTGACACTGCAATTAGAACGACATCCTCACCGACAATTAAGTGCGGGTAACTTTGTTGACAGCAGACACGACGAGGCGTAGGTGAATGAATAACGGGGTCAACACATAACCCTGACAACATCACTGCTCAACTGCAGCACAACCAAAGCTAAGGGAGATGACGTAAGAGAGCAAGGCTAGCTCAGAAACCACAAGACGCATCTGAAAGGAATACGGAAAGAGAGAAACAGGAATGGAACCAGCAGCCTTCTTTTATACCAGCATTTAATTATTGAATACGTTCCAGACTCTCATGTAGCGTCTTCCTGTCGCACAACTGTTTCAACGGTTAAGACATTTACATTTTCATTTAAACAGCACTTTTATCCATCCGTATACAACAAGCTAGTTAGGGTGAGATGCTACACGATGCTAATAACTATTTTTAAGTGCAATGATGCTTTGATGCAAGATTAGCATCTGGCTCGTCCCAGCGTCCTATTGTGGGATTGAAATCGTTGGACGTGGCTCATGTGGCAGCGTGGTCTGTGGTCGGCTGAGGGGTTCTACAAAATCCTATGAATAATAATGGCTAAAAATGGTTTATGTGTGGTTAGGCTATACAGCGACCAGTGTCATTGATATTCATGAGAAAAAGGTTTGACGTGTAAAAACATATTGAAATAATTGAGTGACTTGTCATGTATTTCAAATACTTTTTGAAAGTAGTTTATGATAAGGTGCTCCAAAATGAACTGCATTGTGATTGACATTGTGCCACAAAGTCAACAGTAGGCTAATCTAAAGTATAACTTTTCTACTTAAGACGTGGACTTGATTGCATATGACTGGCCCTAATGCACTGAAAGGCCATGTTACACTAAGACTAATTAGTTTATGGAGCTGAACTCTTTGGCTTTATTTTGTATTTAGCGTCCTATATCCTATAGTGAGACGGGGAGATCGACGGTGGCTCGAAGAAAATAAAGTTAAATTTGCTTCTATTTATGTTGGCAGACTTCTCAGGAGGTGAAGTTTGCTTCGGAGTTGTTTCTAATTCATTCTAATTGAATCTGATTAAATTAAAATTCTGCCCCTATGCCATGGTAAGGGAAGAATGTTCTCTCCTCAAATGGATAAATTTTGCAAGTCATTGTGAAATGAATCATGATCTAGTCGAAATATGAATTAGTTATATTGCAAAGTGAAAAGTCATGCATTGCTACATGACCATGCTAATGCTAACTCTATGCTAATAGGCGGAATACGAATGAAAGGTAGTGACTTGCTAACGCTAACATTTATGCAGTGCTAACCAATGAGCAATGAAGCTTACCCATTACTCCAGGAAGTAGATGATATGGGTGCCTAATGCTTACATGGTGTGTGTATATATATAGGTATGTGTGTTTGTGTGTGTGTGTGTGTGTGTGTGTGTGTGTGTGTGTGTGTGTGTGTCTGTGTGTGTGTGTCTGTGTGTGTGTGTGTGTGTGTGTGTGTGTGTGTGTGTGTGTGTGTGTGTGTCTGTGTGTGTGTCTGTCTGTCTGTGTGTGTGTGTGTGTGTGTGTGTGTGTGTGTGTGTGTGTGTGTGTGTGTGTGTGTGTGTGTGTGTGTGTGTGTGCGTGTGTGCGTGTGTGTGTGCACAAGTGCGTGTGTGTATTAATAACAAAAGGGAAGCCTGAGAGGCCGAACATGCAATCAATGGATTTTAGTCGTTGGGAGGAGGAGGAGGAGGGGGAGGGAGAAGGAGGAGGAAGAGGAGGAGGAGGGAGGAGGAGGAAGAGGGGCGAGGAGAAGGAGGAGGAAGAGGAGGAGGAGAGAGGAGGAGCGAGGAGAAGGAGGAGAAAGAGGAGGAGGCGGAGGAAAAGGAGGAGGAGGAGGAGGAGGAGAAAGAGGAGCGAGGAGGAGGAAGATACAGGGAGGGAGGAGGAGGAGGAGGAGGAAGAGGAGTAGAAGGAGGGCATAGCGGGGGCTGTGTGAATCCCCGGAGGTGTGGCTGGCGTTTGACTCCGCCGACTCCCAACAGTAACCTCAATTTTTCACAGGTGCCCGGAAAATCAATTTGCTCTCAGCACGCCGCGACCTCGTCTAACACCCCTCTGATTCCCTCCAAATCTCCTATTGATTAGGCCCAACGTGCGGGCGCACCCCTTCGCGCCTATCGCCCCGGTTACGCTGCAGTTCGATGCCGCTGTCAACAGGGGGGGGGGGGGGGGGGGGGGGGAGGGGGGGGGAGAGAGCATTACCGGCCCCTCCCCCGTTTACCGTCTCTCTGTTTGTTTTTCTTCCCCCTCTTTCTGCCAAGTGCAGATTTGTTCCTAAGCCACTTGGCATGGAGTGGGGGAGTGCAGGGAAACACAAGTGGCATGCAGAAGGTGGGGGAGGAAGAGGGAGAGGACGGAGAGAGATGAGGAGGAGGGGGAGGGGAGTGGGAGGAGGAGGAGAGAGAGGAGGGAGAGGAGGGGGAGGACGAAGAGGAAGAGGAGGAGGAGGAGGAGGGAGGGGAGGAGGAAGAGGAGGAAGGAGGGAGGGGAGGAGGACGAGAAGGGCGAAGGGGATGAAGGGGGGGGGGGGTGGTATCCAGGTAAAGAAATTGATTTCGGCTGAGAGGCGAGGGTGGGACGGGTAGCGGTGCTGAATGATGTGGAGGAGGGGGAGGGAGGGGGAGTTCGTTTTATGTCAAGGAGCCATTGTGTTAGAAGGGAATAAAGAGGAATAAATAGACACAGTGGGAAGAGCCATGATTGAAGAGGACAGGCGCCGAGACAGAGGGAGGGAGGAAGGGGGAGAGGGGGGAGGGAGATGAAAAGGGAGGGCAAAAAGTATTAAGAAAGAGCACACCTAAGACAAAGATGAAACGCCGGAGACAAAATGATCTTCGAAGGGGGAAAACACAAAAATTTTCCACTGAAATGGAATTCAGAAAGGACCTCTGTATCCCGCCTCGGAGCCAGACGAATGTGAGAGCTCAGGTTTTATTGGCCCTTCTGGCACCTGCGTCTTAAGGGGTGAATATGGTTCCATGTCGACGTAACGCAAGGGGGTTTATGGATCCATGACGCCCTCGCAGACCCCTCCTTTGCGTCCACCGCAAGGGCCTGACGTATGCCTCCCAAAAAAGTTGTAACGTAGCATTGAGGCCGCAAGGGCTGTGATGGGTCCCGCTAACTAAAACCCCGAAGACATGGAACCATCATCAGCCCTTTGCAGTCAGTCAGACTGTAAGCCTGCCTGGCCCGGGTTTTTTAACTGTTTATCTAATATGGGGCAGGTTTAATACAATGACTGAAGAGAGGATTGGCCAATGGGATCGCCGTTGACGGTTTTTCTTAAACATCCAAGATGGTTGCCGCTGATGTGTCAAGTCATTCGTTGCTCTGATTGGTTGAAGGCCTATCGAATGGCATCCAGAGGCATTATGGCCCATTGATAACAGCCCTTTGTTACATGTTAAAATTAAGTGACAGATTCTAATACACATTTGCAAATTTGGCAATGTCAGGCTACAGGCTAAAAATCGAATATCAACAATTTAGTGTGAGTAAACAAGATTTTACATTAAAGGTTATCCAAACAAATATATTAGGGTGCACAAAGTGTACATATATATATTTATTTTGAAGGTGTTTATTCATCTTCACATCTATAAGCACATCAAATGGTATGTTTTGGTTAATTGGCCGCTGGTTGCTTAATTGAAAAACCGAACAAAAGCTTGATTGTCTAATTAGCGGTGATTAACTGCGGTTTGAGACATGGTGAAAGATTTCCGCACGTTGAGTTGAGCGTTCTTGTCACTTGGTTGGGGTTAAATGAATAAATATGGGAATTACCCGGCTTAATTAAACACAGCAGAACCCCCTCACCTCATGCACTGTGACGAGGGGGTGGGGGTGGGGGGCTGCGAGGAGGAGAATTAACAATGATGTACAATAAGAACGGCATGCCGAGAAAGTGATCCATCACTGAAATACATTTTTTCGACTGCAGTTTTTTTGTCGTTTCTAATGGCAGTGGCAGGGGAGTTTTAAAGGGGTACAGCTTGCCAATGTGGTGACCTGAACCAGTGTTGACTCGAACACACTGGAGAGACACTATTAATTGGATTATTTTAGAAGAGAATATATTTTAAATATTTTTGTATATTGTATGTTTTCAGAATCATTAATGAACAAACATCACAACTTATTTGCGAAGCAAGGCATGTTGCTTTCAGACATCAATGGCAGAGAAAAATCGTTCAAATTAGCGTAATTCAAGCTTTACCCTGAGCAGACTAGACTTGCTAACATTATGGCATAGTGGCTCAAATTATACCGAAAGGCAAAGTGAAACTTGTACGCAGCACAATATTCAACCGTAACAGTCAACTTGACTTGACTTTATATGTTATGAGGCAAGTGCTGACAGTGGACATGTAAGCAAGATCCACTTTCATCACGCGTTTATAAGGCTTACGAGGGAAAATATTGCACTCACCCTCTTACACAAAGAGGCTAATAATCCCAACATATGTCATACACATGGATGTGGAATATTTTACATGGATCCGAACTGTAAAAACTAAATTTATAATAGCACTTATGCTAGTAAGTACACCGCACTTACCTATGAAAAGTTTGTTGCTTTTGCTGTACTTTAATGAATGTAATATAGCCATCCCTTCCTAGCCGTTGTAAAACAAATTCCCCATCTTTTATTAGGGCTCTGAGTCGGAGAAAGATGACTCATGTGATCAGGGCGATTCAAATGTGACATCATTGTCAGAAACACATCAGGGATAAAAAGCAGCTAATTTAATTAATCTTTTGGCAGGGACATTTTTGTTTGTTTGAAAAACAAAGACGTTACAATACGTCCTCGAACGTTGAAGCAGAGAGAGAGATCTGGGTGTTACCTTTAATCAGCGGGTGTTTCCATGTTCACAGTGCGGTGACAGATTGTCCCGGGAAGGCGAACAGGTTGCCGGACTAATATGCATTGCAAATGAGACTTCACTGACTGTACCCCCGCTCAGCCTAGCAAGGCACTCGCTGGAAGCAGTATTAAATTATTTTATAATTATTTATTTTACACTTCGCTCTGAGCTCAACACAGCCGTGAACACGGATTTGTTTACCCCCGCTGGGAACTCATGGTGACGCCGAAAAACAAGACCACAACGACAACGACATCGACGACGACGACAATGGCGAAGATGGTCAGAAATATGGGTGGCGGCCATTAGACTTTCCAATCGGAGTGGCCTTGTGTGCAACAAATTTCTTCCCACTCCCTCTACCCCTGAAATGACAAATATCAAGATATTTTTTGATCAAGTATGGGCATGTTAATGTATCAGGGACAAGGCTTCAGCCCGAGTTACACAACATTTGTTTTGCTAGCCTAGCGGGATGTGTTGCTGTGTTCTCTCGAAGGGTTAGCGCCGCGACGCCACCTGTTCCGGAGACTTCTCTGGTACAGCGGTTGTAGACATGCTAGTGAAGGTTATGGAGGGAAATGGGATCACTGGGGCCTTGGTAGAATAAAACAAAGGATAATTATGAATAGTTTTAACGTGCTTCATTTGTAAGCTACGTTAACAAAAACCTTGTTGATGAGGACAATTGGTTTAATATTCAAAATGTGCCTTCGATTCTGAAGTACATAAATGGTAACGTGAATGCAAAAAAAAGGAAAAGTAAAATATTCAATATTACATTTATTTAAATGAACCAATTAATCTCTTTTTTTCCAAACAACACAAACACAATTCTATGTTGGAGGTTTAGTTGGGATATGTAGGCCTTTATCGGGTTGATATTCAATTTCAGTGGGAATTTTACCAGTTTATTACTTTTGTTTTAGACAAAGATTATTGAATTATCCCACAGAGATTAGGACTTCTTAAATCACATCAACAGACTTTGACCAAGCTCATTATCTCCAAGACTATATCTGGCATCTTCATCAGGTCACGGACTTTCTCGGATGGGTAACTTTGATATTTGTATAATTTCTGATGGCCGTCTGTGAGACCTTGTTCCAGATGCAAATAAATGTAAATGTGTCCTCATGCAAATATAATCTCTTTGGTGCTTGGCTTTTCTTTCTTTCTTTCTTTATTCATTCTATTAAAAAGAAAAAAACGATCTCTGCGTGAAACCCCAAAGGATAGCAGTCCCGTAACCTTGGTGATAATTGTGGATGGTGATTTGAATATCAGTACCAGACTATACCCTTGGAGCGGCTTAACGCCCGGAGGATCGTTGCCCTTTATTCTGACCTTTTCTTCCAGCTTAAACCCTTCCCTTAAACCACTTTCCTATCACCCGAGTAAACATTTCTGTTTGAATAAGTTACACAAGAAGTGTCTTTAGGGGTATGTGGAAAAATAAATAAATCGCGGACTGGGAAAAGGGTGGACTGGGACGAGCCAAGTTTGCATTCTTTGTTGCAAATAATTTTAAGAGTTTGATTTAAATCGGACCAATCAAAATAGTTTTGAATCCATTAACGATACCTGTTGACCATTTCCAAAAGTGCAAAGTCCCACTTAGTGGGATTCAAACTTTCCCATAACCCGGCCGAACCCAAACACATCCAGGCGATTTCAAACCCCCCGAAGCGTAGAAACCACAGAATCAGCCCATCATTCGTGCAAACTTTTCCCCAAACAGCGAACATTCAGTCTAGATTATTATTTTCTTCCCCCCAATGGCATCTTCTGAAAAACTTCAAGAAAGGACTGAGTCACTGCTGTTTGTACACACCCCCTGGCAAACTCAACTTGTTAAATAATGAAATAATAATAAATAAATCGTTCTCTGTGTGCAGAGAGAAGAGAGGGCCACAAAGTTCACTCAAACACGCACTAATTGGCGCGTTTCAAAGCCGTGTCAGTTTCCAAACCCGTCACCGAGGACGCATCTTAGGGTTTCGCTCTGCTCTCGCAGGAGGAGGAGGAGGAGGAGGAGGATGGCATCGCCGTGGCAACCGCAAACCGGCTCCAACGGGTGCCGCGCGCCTAATTAAAAAAAGATGAACCGCATTTGCTACGAATTGACGCTCCGCGGCAAAGAGTTGTGTCGAAAGACGGGGCCTCGTTCTTCCAACACGTTTTCCTTTTTTTAAATATCAATTTAAACACAGGCCGTCTCTCCGCGTCGGCCGTACACATCTACCCGCGCCGTGATTATTCGTCGAGGCTGTTTCTGTGACCTCGGGATTGTAACATCCCGTTGCAATGGCAACAACATTATTATTTCTCATTCACACGTTTTCGCCTTTTATCGCCTTTTCCTACTGACACTGACAAAACGGAAACTCTCCCCGGACCAATTACATGCCCGTGACTGCGTCAATGGCCAAGCAGTCCGCCGCCATTAGCGCTGGCTGGCTCGTGCCCGGGGGTGCGTGAAGCACGCCCCCCTCACGTGCACGTCCCGGAACTATGGGCGCGCACGACGTGGATGTGTTGGCGGCACGTATGCGTTTGTGTGTTTTAGTGTTTGTTTTAGTGTATGTGCGTGTGGTTGTGGATATTTGTGTGCGTTGATGTGTTAAAAAAATACAGGATGGGAGTGAATCTCTCTCTCTCGCTCTCTCTCTCTCTCTCTCTCTCTCTCTCTCTCTCTCTCTCTCTCTCTCTCTCTCTCTCTCTCTCTCTCTCTCTCTCTCTCTCTCTCTCTCTCTAACTCTCTCTCTCTCTTTTCTCTCTCTCTCTCTCTCTCCTCCCCCCCAATTTATCAAATGTATAATTCGTCGCCGTGACAAAACACACACACCTTGGCCCTTAACTTACCCCAACCTTCGCCTCTCAGGCCAAACAAAAAAATACAATTATGAAGTGATGTCCTTGAACCAATGTGCGGACGGATGTGGGTCAATGGAAGGGGGGGGGGGGGAGGGATAGGGGGAGAACACTGCCATCGCGCAAGCTAATAGCTACGACTGACAGCCTGGTAAACGCTCCCAGATCTCATCCTCGCTCTGGGCTCTGGTCATATTTTTCGGCCTAACCGACTTGTCTGCTTGCATTTGTAACCTTATTGCTTTTCCACTGCGGAGCCCTGAAAAATAAAAATAACGCACTAAAGAGCCAGTGAGACAGAGAGGGGGAAAAAAATAAAAGTTATTCCTATAAGGTCAAAGCTAACAGGAACCCTCCGAGAAATGGGGAAAAATAGTTTCGGGGGCAGAGTCGGACGACGGTTACTTTTTTCCAATTAGTTTATTTGCTGAGCACTGGATTCCGATGCATTGCAAATCCATACCTTTACGAATCACAATCCTGACAGCTGTTGTGTTTGCATTAGGCGGTGGGGAGGTTGGGGGGGGGCGGGCGGGCAGGGCTGGCAGGGCGGTGATTCCATCCAGCGGTCGCAGGCTTTTACCCCCCACTGCAGGGCAGGAAATGCAATCGCGGGGATACTCGCTCACGTGCACGTCCCTGTGTTTTTTTTGTTTGTGTGTACATGTGTGGCTGCGTGTGTGTGTCTCTGTGTGTGTGTGTTTTTGCGTGTGTGTGAGCATGTGTGTGTCCATGTTTGTGTGCGTCAGTGTGTGTGTGTGTGTGTGTGTTTCTGTATGTGTTGCACTGTGTTTGTGTGCGTCTGTGTATGTGTGCGCCTCTATGTGTGTGAGAGTCTACGTGTGTGTGCGTGTCTGTGTGTGCGTTAGTGTGTGTGCGTGTGCGCACGTTAACCTCCACACAGGTTCAGAGTGTGAGACCTCCCCGCGTGCTATAAAGCGACGGCGGTAAGAAGTGCCCCGTGCGTTCTTAACGGTCTCCACTTTCAATTCTTTCATTTCATTGAACAGAGCTGCTGGTCCACCGCGAGGCCCCCGACAGATTACACCCGCAGTCAATCACAGCCCGCCCGGGTGTTTCAGAGGTGGGAGGCCTGCAAACAACACACACTCACACACGCGCGTGCAAACACACACACACACAAACTCAGGCCACTCCCAGCTAAAGCCCCAGATTCAACCCCCTTAATGTCCGCAGTGAACCTCCAGGATCCCTTGCCCAAGATGCCCTCCCCAGCCTTTGCCTCCTAGTTAATGACAGGCATCATTCACTGTAGGTCCTTTTGGGGTAAAAGCATCAAAACGACACAATAGTAATGGTTGTTGTAGATGGCTCTGTTCCATCTCTGGAAA
>OLKM01001576.1:29824-32324 GCA_900291075.1 Melanogrammus aeglefinus
TTAAGGTCATTTCAGGCAAACTCATAATCGACCAAATACTTAAATGGGGCTGAAAAATGAATAAAAACACTTTTGCTACAAATATTAAATTGCTCAGGAAATTGATCTGTTTACAAGTCATATCTATCCCTGTGTGTAATGCCAGCAAATGTGATATTCTTTGTTAGACGTTTCTTTAGTACGCTAGGAATGTTGGGGTTTTAGTGACGGCATCGAAAAGGGTATTATTCCAAACATTCGTATCGACTTTTGTAGCCGATAGCATTTTCGTTCCCTTGACGGATTTATTACGCTCATCATTGCCTTTGTGGCATATCGCCCTCGGAAGTTTAGTATTCTCTCTGTAGCAACTTTATTTACCAGTTAGCGTATTTATTTTGACCTCTATATTATTAGGAGCCAAGTTGCCTGTGTTGAATGTTACCCTCCCAAAATATTATAGAAAATAACAAAAGACATGCTATCAATTTGATACACACATTTTTTTTCTGTCATTTAAGAGCTTCTTTGACGATATTGAACGTTCTTGTTTGACCTATTTATTTTCTATAAAAAATAAATAGATAAAACAGTAAAAAAAAACAACACTGTTTACATCCCTGAAAACATACGACCATACTGCTAAAAAGTTAAACGGGTAAAAATTTGACCTAATTATCCTGTAGTGTGTACCGGGCATAAGCCTGTAACGTACGGGCTCGAACCCAGAACCTTTCGGCTGGGAGTCCTTAACCACTGCCCCTCCAAACAAGTCTCTGGGGAAAGTTTTGTAACGATATCAACGCATGAAACCAAGTAGACATTGATATCCTCCTCATGACCGGGGTTTATTTCTCACAGGTTTTTGTGAGGACGTGGAAGTTCCAGCCCCTTCCTCTGCAAGCAATCCCCCCTCATTCCCACCCAACGCCACCCACCCGTCCATCCCTTCACAACACACTCTAAATCCCAGCAAAACCAAACGGCACCGGCGGGAAAATAATTGAAAAAGGCAGTGGCGGAAAAAAAATAAAACTATTATCATAATTGGTATTTTCTAGGTTATATGAGAGTCTGCTTTTCCAAGCCTTTACCTTCCCTCTCCCACTCCCACTCCCTACCCCCCCCCTCTCTCTCTCTGTTTCCTCCCAAAAAGTTTCCCGCAGCCGGCGATATGTGAGACGGCCAAATAGCTAACTTACACTGGAAGCGTTTGGGTCCCAAAATGGCTCTAAATATATTAAGACGCTTTTGGCGAAAGAAGAAGAAGAAAAAAAATAAAAACAGACCGGGCAAACTGTCTTGCTAGCTCAAATTCTTCATTATGGTGTTGTGGTTGGTTATTAAGGGCAGATGAAACGGGTTTTTTTGTGTGTGCTCAAGCAGAGGATTTATTTTGGGTTTTCTGACCGTAACACAAACCACTGCCAAGCTTTTTTCCCTTCCTACGCGCTCGCATCGCAGGAAGTTCTGGCTGGAAAGTTGAAAGGGTCAAATGAATTTGACGCGCAGTCAGAGACAACAAAGGAAGGACTGATACCTATTCGATAGACCCTTGGTACACACGAGAAAACTATTTTTTTTTAGGGGTGGAAGGTCGCTGTCAGGCGGATTTTTTCACTGCTGGCTGTTTCAAGTTTTGCGTTGGTGGACGTTATGGATTTGTCATGGTTCAACAAACATGCATACACACACATGCACAAATACACAGACACCCTCACAGAACGCACTTGTAAACACACAAGCAAAAAATATACACACACACACATTTAGAACATATAAACACACGGCGACCATTAGTAGTTTTGTCAACGTTTACTGTGTGGTTGGGGATAAGGAGGCAGTGATAGAGGAAGAGCAGAGAGAGCTGGGCGAACGGACAGGGAAGAGTTGGAGATGGAGGAGAGAGAGAGAAAGACGGAGGGTGTGGTGTTCAAATGAACAGAAACACACACGGTATGAAAGAAACACTTACATAAACAAACACACATGTAGATAAAACACACGTTGAGAGAAACAAACGCGCATACTTAATCCAACACAGTAAGAGGAAAAACACACACACACACATACACACTCGCATGTAATCAAACACAATTTGAGAAACACTCGCACAAACACAAACACATAGAAACCCAGTGTTAACAGACACACACTGCGCACACACGTTCAAACACAGAACCAATTAGCTGTGAGCATTTTAACTTGTGTGTCCTCCGACAAACTTTAAAAAAAGAACACACCCGCAACCGCGTCGGTCGTGCATGGCTGGAGAAACTAAACGATTCCTCCATTTTAGTTGTTTACACTGTGCCAGTCGACCGCCGCTACCGGGGGACCGGCAAAACAAAAACAAATGAGACACAAATCCTCTGTTATCTGCATTCCGATGAGTCCTTATCCCCCTATCATTTGGTGTTTTTATTTTATTTTTTTATTGTAAGACAGGTACGATGGCAGTTACTTTTGGCGGGAAGAAGTCTGAGGTTGGGGGGTGAGGGGGAGGGGCAGTCTCCATAAT
>OLKM01001576.1:44824-61275 GCA_900291075.1 Melanogrammus aeglefinus
TGTTGTACTCACTCACATCCACAATGCCACACCACACAGACACACACCACAAACATTGTTACATGCACTGCCCATGCACACATACACACACACACACACAAATTGAAGGACACATATTGTTGTACTCACTCATCATCCAAATGCACACACACAGAAACACCCAAACATTGTTAAACTCACTCACATGCGCACGCACACACATACAAACTCAAGCGCACACATACACACACACACACACACACAGGCACAGACACAGACACACACACACACACAAACATGCACTCCAGCACTTACACACATGGACACACACATGCACACTAAAGCACTTGCACACACACACAGATAGAGTCACACACACACACACACACACACACGTTTAATCTCATCTTGTTTTATCGTGTCATGCGTCAGTCTATCTCTTTGATCTCGCCTCATGTCGTTTCAAATCATTGAATCTTATCTAGACTTGAACACTGCTGTTGCCAGGGGAGATGTTAGCCTAGTGGTAGATAGCTCCCAAAACGGATCACGGCAACAGAAACGACAATAGAGGGACAACAGCAGTATGTTTTTCCGAAAAAATGTGTTTTTTGGAAAAATAAGCATTCCGAAAAACTGCTGGTTTATGTTAATTTTGCGAGTAAACGATAACCCAGAAAAGCAAAGAAAGCAACGAAAATAAACATCGGCATCATTTTTCCACGACATACTCTCGGTCCCATGAACGATGATTCAAAAACCTCTGCGTCTAAATTAATCGCTTGATAGATAAGACATCCAATCGAGGCGTGAAAGTGGCCTTTTTGTCTAAATCAGTCAAAACGAGTTTGAAAGTCACAGATCCTTACTCTACCATCAGCTGACTGCCGTCGCGGTAGTGGCCCAAAAGGAATATTGAACCTCGCTTTTCACTTTTGTTTTGCGCCAGCGTTTGGTGGTACATTGAATGTAAGTATTTAGTTG
This sequence comes from Melanogrammus aeglefinus, assembly GCA_900291075.1. NCBI lineage: Eukaryota > Metazoa > Chordata > Actinopteri > Gadiformes > Gadidae > Melanogrammus > Melanogrammus aeglefinus. The sequence goes on from OLKM01001576.1 coordinate 45,788, forward strand.
TGAGCAAAGATGGTTAATAAGATACAGCTTATAACATGGAGCGGAAAATTGGAGGTATTTGAAACATAAATCCCTCTTTTACTCTTCGTGTGGCTCATAGAAAATGGCGCTTTAAACATTTAAACAAATGTTTTCCTGTAGAGGTGGCTTTGTTCACAGGACTAGAGAGAGGGGAGCTTTCTCTCCCTCCTCAGTTTTTATAGGTAGCCATCTCTGACCACATCCATTTCTGCTTTGCCCACGTTGTGTGTTTTGATTATAGTCTGCCCTCCCATGTTTGTTTCCACCATGTCTCAAATTACTTCGCCACCAGTCACCACACCCCCCCCCCCCCCCCCCCCCCCCCCCCACACACACACACACACACACGCCCAAACAAACCCAAAGACCTTTCAAAGCATGGCACTGGGTGGGGAGGGGGTTGAAGGGTGTTAAAACCACTTTGAAAGAATCGACATGACACCAAAATAAGCTCTGAATCCCATCATGCACCCTACAGAGAGAAGGGGCACTTTAATGATGAATATCGCTCAGTGCCTGAAATAAGACGCAACCTCATCTAAGATATGAAGACAGACCGGCATCATGTTCAAACAAACGTATGAATGACAATCATTGAAAGAGAGAGAGCGAGAGAGCAAGAGCGAGAGAGAGAGAGAGAGAGAGAGAGAGAGAGAGAGAGAGAGAGAGAGAGAGAGAGAGAGAGAGAGAGAGAGAGAGAGAGAGAGAGAGAGAGAGAGAGAGAGAGAGAGAGAGAGAGAGAGAGAGAGAGAGAGAGAGAGAAGAGATTGAGAGAGAAAAGAGAAAGAGAGAAAAGAAAGAGAAAGAAACCACAAACATGTAATGGCATGGGATGTATAACAAATACAACAATATGTTGCCAAAACAAGCCAATGAAATCCAACCAGCGGCGACATTAACCTTGCGAGGGAAATAAACCATAATTTTCCTGGCGAATCAGCGATGCGGTAGATAGCTTGAGCTGGTAATGTGGTTTGCAACTCTATTAGCTCCCCCGTAGCTAACGCTAATACAGGCCCGCTGGGGCTAGCAACTTAATCTACGGCTACGTGGGATAAGCATGCGTTTGTCTTACAGGGGGCCTGGGAATTAGTATCCCTGAGGGGGGAGGGAGGGAGGGATGGAGGCAGAGAGAGAGAGAGAGAGAGAGAGAGAGAGAGAGAGAGAGAGAGAGAGAGAGAGAGAGAGAGAGAGAGAGAGAGAGAGAGAGAGAGAGAGAGAGAGAGAGAGAGAGAGAGAGAGAGAGAGCAGAACATGTGGTCATGTATTACTCTCTCTCGTGCACCACAACAGGACAGGGTGAAAGGGCCCAGAGAGAGAGAGAGAGAGAGAGAGAGAGAGAGAGAGAGAGAGAGAGAGAGAGAGAGAGAGAGAGAGAGAGAGAGAGAGAGAGAGAGAGAGAGAGAGAGAGAGAGAGAGAGAATCCAAGAGAAAAGAAAGAGATAGTGAAAGAAAAGAGAGAGAGAGAGAGAGAGAGAGAGAGAGAGAGAGAGAGAGAGAGAGAGAGAGAGAGAGAGAGAGAGAGAGAGAGAGAGAGAGAGAGAGAGAGAGAGAGAGAGAGAGAGAGAGAGAGAGAGAGAGCAGAAGAACATGTGGTCATGTATTACTCTCTCTCGTGCACCACAACAGGACAGGGTCAAAGGGCCCATTTTTGTGAATAGGAAGGAAAAGCAAAAGCAAAGACACACGGGTCAAACCGCCCTCGGAACATATTTTATTTTCCATTCTCCCCACCGCCACGACAGGGATCGAAAAAAAAATAAAAGCGCTATCATCAAAGCAGATTTTAATATAATAAATCTATAAAAAAATGACATTGAAAACAGGTTATGCATAAAAAACACCGAAATTACCATACTTAACAGCCGGGGCTGTTATTATCAAAAGAATAAAAGCGCGGAGGGCACGACCAGCGGCTCAACTTAGCGGGAGGAATAGAAAATAAATAAAAAAAGGGTTGGAGAGGACCGCGTTTTTCTCCAAATAATACAACTGGCTGAACGGATGAATAATGAGTCGGCCCCTCGCCAGCCCTACAATAGGCACGCCGCTATCAGCCCCTTACAGCGCTGTCTCCGTCATTCACAAGAAAAAATTAGTTCACGGCATGAAGACCGGCTTCGACCGGAAAAGCAGCCTTTATTTACAGCCATTTACTCTGGTTTTCTTTCCGTGACACCCGTGGTACAGAAGCCCACAAGGGCAGCACAAAGTGGGCCGGTGGCAGTCTGTGAGTGTCGCTGTTCAACGCTGCATTATTCACCCCCCCCTTCATGATTGATTTGTTGTCTTAATGGGTGCTCTATCGCCTCCTGGGGGGGGTGAGTAGAGCGGGGCGAAGCGTTTCAAGAGAACAGGGGGGCGCACCGGGATTTAAACACCCGAGAGCAAGGGGAAAGCAACAGGTGGCTCAGGAAATAGAGCGGGTGGGTTGTAACCGGGTGGTTGTTAGTTCGACCCCAGGCGCGTTCTAACTGAATGTCGATGTGAGCAAGAGAACAAACCATGACTGCTCCTGACGAGCTGGCTCTCGCCTTGCATGGTTGAAACCGCCGTCGGTGTGTGAATGTGTGTGTGAATGGGTGAATGTAAGGCGATATTTGTAAAGTGCTTTGAGTGACCACTGGTTAGAAAAGTGCTGCAAAAATGCAGTCCATTAACTATCTCCCAGACTAGATAGATCCCAGACTAATAAAAAGGCACATTTTTATTCTATCTCTATCAGTAGTTTTGTTTTAATCCAAAGTGTCTTCTAGCGATTTCAGATAGATGTAATTAGGGATCGAGCAGGGGGTTTGGGCTCATTGCTGGAGGGTGCACACAGGTTAGGCTGGGGACATTAGTTGGAATCGAACGTGGGGCCTTTCTGCTGGGAGGTGACCATGCTAGAGTAGTCAATACACAACCTTGCCAATAAGATGTCTGTCCAATTACCTTGATCCGAATCCTCAGTATATTCAGAGAACCATTTTAACTTTTTAATTATTTTGTTTGAATAAGCACCACCAATTTTAATATGAGGATATGAGGCCTTATCATTCATATGTGTTTTTAATTTTATGTAATCAATTATTCCACATTAATTACACGTTGTTGTGTATTCCTTGTGTGTGTTCAGAACGGTCTGTTTTATCTTCTTCGATTCTACAATCTTGGAGCAGCTAGCTGGCATGAGCTAGACAGCGTGATTGGATATATCCTTAGCCAATAAGACCGTTTTTTTCAGCACTGAACAATCACAAACAGTCTGTATTTTTTGACGCACTATGACGCAATGCAGTCCACAGACTTCCTTGTGTATGCCGTCCTAGATAGACCACGGGTTGCCTTAGAGAAAATTCACAATGTCACATAATTGATACTGTAGGCCTACATATAGAAACGTATAAAGTATTCACATCCTGCTGTATCGAGCATGTTCTCTCAAACGGTTTCCCTCCGCAGTGTACAGTATACACTGGATTTTGTCATTATACGGAGGAAACCTATAGGAAAAAACCGACTAAAGCATTATTTGTGCCTAGTCCTACCAAAGGGAAGACTTCACTCTGACACGATGAAAGCATCCGTAGAGATGCAGCCGCCAATTACTGACCATGTCAACATTGATGTGAGCGATGGGGAAAAAAGTTTGCAGTGGCAAAAAATGAGGATAACCCAGAGCTTTGAACAGTGTGTGTTTTTTTTTAACGAGACGTTGATGCTTACAGAAGAAGAGGGAAATACTTTGGACACATTGGACAAGAAAAGGCGTTTCATGTCATTGGCACCGGGGAAGAGGCTCTGGTTTATAATTGCGGTGCGCAACCGTTAGACATGTGTTATGGTGGGAGATCTTCAAGTAAACTGAAAGAAAAAAACCTGGTCCTTTAGATGTTTATCCATTAAAACAAACCATGTGATGGTCACACTTAACAAAGTGCTGGCACTCAAGGCGTCTGTGTTACAACCCAAGGGAGAGGGACATGTGCCAAACAATTCAAAAGCTACTTTCTTAAATTGCTTTAGATATTCGGTCCCACAGGATTTACAGGACACCTATCCCACCGAGTTAAGAAAAAAAACAGCCTCCTATCCCACCGAGTTAAGAAAAAAAACAGCCTCCTTATTCCCGGCGGGGGGGGGGGGGGGGGGGTGTGTAGTTTCCAGACAGGGACAACAAATACATAAAAACAGGGGGATTCAAATCACAGGAATAACCACAGGTAATATTTCCAATTACAGTGCATCGCTGGGTAAAAAAAAATAATCCCAGCAAAATTGGTTTTGAGACGCTTTTCGTATTGTGCCGGCACAACGTGGACTCAGAAGTGTTGGCACTGATGGAAATAGATTTATATTACAGTTTGGTGGTGGATACGTGGCAAACAGGATGTGGCGACGGTTGTGGGTTGGAATCCCAGCGAAAAAGAGAAATAATGAGTTAGCGACACAGAAGAAAAAATAAAAAATGAAATATTTTTATTGATGGCGGCTGCCAGTTCTCAGATTATTGTAAGGCGACTGTTTTCTTTCCGAAGATACTTTTCTCTCTGACAAAAACCAGCCCCCCGCTCCAACAAATTCCATCACAAACTGTCAAAAACTCGCGAAATATAGATATAAGATAACCGAAAAGATTCCCGCGCCTCTGAACTCAATCTCCTCCACAGCCAGGGTCATTCCTTTGCACGGTCGTATTCGAATCAGACGTCTAGACAAACAGTTTGCCGACGGAAAGGGCTGCACTTGTTTTTTTTGACAAAACACAAAAAAAGAACAAAAGGAGGAAGTGAACGCCTGGGTCAGAAATGGAATGAATTGGAAGCCCCCTCTACACACACATACTGGCTTCTCTCTCTCGGAAAAGAGGCCGCGTAAAAAAGCTCCCCACTTTTGCGCCGGAGAGATGATTTGGAACAGGGATAGTAAGACTATCTGGAGTGTTTCACTCACAGCACAAAGATACTTGGTTTGATCCCCCCCCGGTTTCGACGGCCTCACCTGTCCTTGAGCGGGATGCAAACCCCCCTCCCCCCCCTCACCACTTTCTCCATAATTACCTGCGTCTCGAATTCAGTCGTTCTGGATGAAAGGCACCTACTCCATGACTCAATGGGAGTAAGTAGCCGTACGTACGCATAAACACAAGTGCGTGAGGCAGTGTGGGAAAGTGCTGAATGGAGTGATACTGTATGTGGTGCAGAAGTCCTCAACATGTGATCAATGATCGAGGTCAAAGGCATCACTGGCCAATAGCCAAGATCTCTTTTCTGCACCCACCAGACCTCCACTGTGAATTGGACAAGAAAGCAAAAACAATCATGAACTTAAATTGAAATTCAAATATATTTGACTTTGCCCTTAATCGCAGGTACAGTTTCTAAGAGCTTGAAATGTCTTACATGCATGACCCCCCCCCCCCCCCTGACACGTAGCCCCACAGAGGGCAAGAAAAATGAAATAAAAATGTTAAGTAGAATTGTTTTCTATTAAATACAGCAGGCCTCTTTATTTTTGTATGTGTTCTAAGCAGACCCATTCTGCCCCAATGACTTCCTATGGTGACACTAATTTCCCAATGCTTACTCCAGTGGCCCAAAATTCCCCCACCACATCACTGGCGAGAGAGTGGGTGCCTGATTGATCTAGCTATCCCCGCTAATAGAGCATAGCTAGCTAGTGTCTATATCCATCGGAGGCTCCATGGTGTGCCAATCTCTCAGCACAGCCAGAATCTCAACTGATTGACTCAACACTGTACGATTGAAAATCTTTTCTTTCTTTTTTTGGAGTGGCAACTCCAAGATTTAAGATGGTGTGTGTGTGTGTGTGTGTGTGTGTGTGTGTGTGTGTGTGTGTGTGTGTGTGTGTGTGTGTGTGTGTGTGTGTGTGTGTGTGTGTGTGTGTGTGTGTGTGTGTGTGTGTGTGTGTGTGTGTGTGAGTGTGTGTGTGTGTTTGTTTGTTCCTGTGTATGTGTGTGTTTTCCTGTGTGTGTGCTTTTGTGTGTGTCTCTTCGTGTTTGTTCCTGTGCGTGTACGTGTGTGTGTGTGTCTTCTTATATGTGTTTCTGTCTTCATGTGTGTGTGTTCATGTGCGTGTGTGTGCGTGTCCGTCCATCTATCCGTCACAATCCCATCGGACAGTCAGGCTTTAAACCAATCTTTTAGAAGTAACTGCAGCAGGATTTGGGATTTGTGCTGCTGCAGTATCTCCATCTTCAACTCCGAGAAAGAGAGATGGATCCAGGCGATTCCGAGGCAAAGTTAAAACTTTAATGAACCCCCCCCCCCCCCCCCCCGCAGAAGATGCTCTTCAAAATTTATGAAATACGGAAATGATCGTACATCAGACCCCTTAACAATTCTTCAACCACATCCATCAACACACCTTTACACACATTTTCTGCAAGGACAGAAAAACACACACACAGTTACAAATTTGACACAACATATCGTTAGCCTCTTAGCATAATTGCCTGAGTGATATTTTAAGGTTCATCTTGTAGTCATATAGATTACTTAGGCAGATAAGGATTATGGAATGTAAAAAGCACTGATTGGCTTAGGATATAGCCATGAGGCACAGTGAATCAGCAGGAGAGTTGCGTCAGGTTAGAGATCACAATTTGGTAAAAAATGTGACTTAGGCAATCATGCTATGAGGCTAACGATGTGCCATTTGGTTTACCCAGCTATCTAAAGCACCTCACCATAGGCTACCGCATACTGCACCCACTTCTCATCACGGCTGTCCACAGCGGGAATCAAACCGCTGAACCTCCGCTAATGCTGATGAGCAACGCTCTACCAGTTGAGCTACACCCAGAACTCCATATCTCAGTGTACGGCTTATTAGCCTTACGGTAAATTAGACTGAGTGGTGCCAGCTGGAAGGCAAGCAAGCTAGGTAAGGGGCTGAGGGGCAGAGCATGAGCTAGCTAACATACCCAGGACCCCATATCTCAGTGTAATGCTAAGTAGCCTCGCGGCAAACTAGACTGAGTGGCGCCAGCCACTCAACTCTAAATAGCTAGCTTGTCATACAACTTCTCCCCCAGCCCTTCCTCCCTCAACTCTTGCTAGCTTAGCTAGGAACTCTAGCTAGCTCTTTAGAAACCTACCTGCCTACTTTGCTAGCTTTCTGCCGAGCAGTGAAATGTAATTTAAACCCTTCATTACACCACGTATCTGTGGCACCTTACTGAGCAGCCAACCAGTGCCCGCGAAGCAAGTGTTTTCAAGGGTCAACTCCAGATAATGCCGTGATGCATTTAACATGGGTGTGCGCTCCATCAAGTCAACACCGGTGTGTGTGTTTGGTGGAGTGGGGAGTTGAGGATGAGGATGAGGGGGAGGGAAGAGAGAGAGAGAGAGAGAGAGAGAGAGAGAGAGAGAGAGAGAGAGAGAGAGAGAGAGAGAGAGAGAGAGAGAGAGAGAGAGAAGAGAGAGAGAGAGAGGGAGAGAGAGAGAGAGAGAGAGAGAGAGAGAGAGAGAGAGAGAGAGAGAGAGAGAGAGAGAGAGAGAGAGAATCAATTTAACAAACACTTAGTGTCCCCGGCTGGGTGGGCGAATTTCGTCAGCACCTAGCTCAGTTTTGGCGAGAACACTCGATCGACTGTGTGCTGAATTCCCAGCTGTACAGACTGGCGCCGCCATACTTGCCCCGCGCCGCTGAGAGAGCGAGCGAAAACGACAGAGCGAGGGCGAGAGGCGGAGGGAGGGAGAGAGAGAGAGAGAGAGAGAGAGAGAGAGAGAGAGAGAGAGAGAGAGAGAGAGAGAGAGAGAGAGAGAGAGAGAGAGAGAGAGAGAGAGAGAGAGAGAGAGAGAGAGATCGGACAGAGAGAGAAACGACGTTTGGAGAAGGCGAGAGGTATGGAGGTTGAGAGGAAGGGATCCAGGAGAGGCAGGAGGGGAGAGAGATGGAGAAAATGAGGGAAGGAGAGAGATGGGAGGCGGGGGAATAGAAATGTAGGTTGGACAGGCCGATGGGAATCAGCCGCCCAAGACTGCCATCTAGTGGTGGTGATTAATGTTATTTATTAACCTGCTTTTATCCACTCCCACTGCGGGACTTTTCTTCGTTTTTTTGGGGGGGGAGGGGGGATGTTCCCCTCACAGTCGTGTCACTGGTTGACCTTTCAGTGTGTTACACAGATGAGGCAAGCACGGTCTGTGTGTGTGTGTGTGTGTGTGTGTGTGTGTGTGTGTGTGTGTGTGTGTGTGTGTGTGTGTGTGTGTGTGTGTGTGTGTGTGTGTGTGTGTATGTGTGTGTGTGTGTGTGTGTGTGTGTTCATGTGTGTATGCGTATGACACACGCACACGAGGCAAACTGCGTAGGGCCCCTGTGTCTTCATGACCGTGCTCCGACACTGCCCACGCACACTTCAACTAGACAACCTCTCTCACACACACACACACACACACACACACACACACACACACACACACACACACACACACACACACACACACACACACACACACACACACACACACACACACACACACACACACACACACACACAAGAAGTAAACACATTGGTTTGTCCGTGACCCTCTCTCCTTTTGTCTCTCTCCCACCACTTCACTCTTTCTTACCCGTAATCCCTTTTCTCTCTGCGGCCTTCATCCACACCCTCCCCATGTCTTCCTCTCCTCCTCCATCCCATCACTCTCCATTCATCCAGCTCTCTCCTCTCTTTCTCTCACTCTCCCTCCTGACCACTCCCCTCCCTCCCCCAGACAGTAAACATTGGCAAACTACTAATTGTCCTTTCTGGATTCGTTGGTCTGGAGACAGCTGTGCGCTGTGTGCTTTACATATTTGCGTATAAAACAAACGCATGTGTGTTTGCAAGTGTGTGATTGAGTCTGGGATTGAGTGAGTGAGTGAGTGAGTGAGTGAGTGAGTGAGTGAGTGAGTGAGTGAGTGAGTGAGTGAGTGAGTGAGTGAGTGTGTGTGTGTGTGTGTGTGTGTGTGTGTGTGTCTGTGTGTCTGTCTGTGTGTGTGTCTGTGTTGCAAATACACGTGCACTTTTATAATCCAGGTGGGGAATTGACAAGACGACAACAACAACGAGGCCATGACAACACAACAAAGTCCCAGCAGCAGACGACAGAAACCCAGTGCCCAGTAAAAATAAGATAGAAACAATGAACTCAAAAAAAAAAAAGCTACAGTGATTCCAGGGGGCTTGGGAGTGAAACTCGTTAAATAAATGAATAATCGGGTATAAATCGGGTGTATGCAATGATAAAGTAAACAAGTTGGCTCAAAATGGCGGCGTATTTTTTTGGGCTGTGGGCGGGGGGATGGGGGGGGGGGGCAGTCCGAGGACACGTTTAAAAGTCGCACGGTATTAGACATAAAGGCCCACCGCCTTCGCAACACACACACACACACACACACACAAACACGATGCGTCTGAGCGGTTAGCATTTAACCTTCGCTCCGAGCCCCCAGTTCCAGCGATTCATCAAATCCTCCCAACCGACATTTTGTTTCCAAATCATCCCCGTAATGTAATGGTTTAAGACGTGATGAGGTCCTTCTCTGTAATTCCAACGTTACCACGCATGAGAACGACACGCAGAAAACAAAGAAACCTTTGTAGAAAGCCGACAAAGTAGAGCTGTTACACTGAAACGGAAAGAAGTTGAATTCTGAAACTTCTTCGATTTTTTTCCGGATTATCTCGGATTATAAAACATGATGAGGTCCTTCTGCCATTCCGACGTTACTCTGATAACGTCGCACACACACACACACACACGACACACACACACACACACACACACACACACACACACACACACACACACAGTTTGCGTGTGTCATCCGCATACACACATGAACACACACACACAGACACACACACATACCTACACAGCTTGCTTTGCGTGTGATACACACACACACACACACACACCACACACACTCACACCTACACACACACACACACTGTTTGCGTGTGTCATACGCATACACACATGAACACACACACACAGACACACACACATACCTACACAGCTTGCTTTGTGTGTGATACACACACACACACACACACACACACACACACACACACACACACACACACACACACACACACACACACACGCACACACACACACAAAACAACAAAACCTTTATAGAAACCCGACAAAGTAGAAGCGACGGGATGTCACTAAGAAATGCAAAACATACATTCGAAATGAGAAAGTTTGAATTCCCGATATCCTCGTTTGCGTAGCCTCGTCTGATCAGCGAGGCTGCACTTCTGACCCCGACCTGGGGGACTTTACGCTCGTGCAGTTGGCTTTTTACTTATGCTCACTAAGGCCATTGCATATTTATACACGTACACACACTGCCAGTGCATGTACGAAACACACACACACACACACACACAACACACACACACACACACACACACACACACACACACACACACACACACACACACACACACACACACACGCACACACACAACACACACACACACACACACACACACACACACACACACACACACACACACACCCTTAGGCGAGCCTACACTGTACATAAAAATGTGGTAAGGGGATGGGGGTGGGGGGGGGGGGGGGTTGTAAGACCAAACCAATATAAGAACAAGCTTATCTTCCCCCCTCCCGCCATCCCCATACCACTTCTCTACCAGCCTCTCCATGTATCGCTGGAACAAGTTAACTAAACCAGGGAAATAAATGAATAGCTCTTCTTCTGGGAGATGGAAGGAGCAATGTCAGTGGGAGGACGGGGTTCAAATATACACATGAGAGAGAGCAGGATAGAGAGAGAGAGAGAGAGAGAGAGAGAGAGAGAGAGAGAGAGAGAGAGAGAGAGAGAGAGAGAGAGAGAGAGAAGAGAGAGAGAGAGAGAGAGAGAGAGAGAGAGAGGAGAGAGAGAGAGAGAGAGAGGAGAAGAGAAAGAGAGAGCGGATAGGAGTGAGCAGAGAGATAGAGATAGAGAGCAGAGAGAGAGAGAGAGAGAAAGAGAGAGAGAGAGAGAGAGAGAGGAGAGAGAGAGAGAGAGAGAGAGAAGAGAGAGAGAGAGAGCAGGATAGAGTGAGACAGAGAGCGCAGGATAGAGTGAGACAGAGAGAGAGAAGAGAGAGAGAGAGAGAGAGAGAGAGAGAGAGAGAGAGGAGAGAGAGAGAGAGAGAGAGAGAGAGAGAGAGAGAGAGAGAGAGAGAGAGAGAGAGAGAGAGAGAGAGAGAGAGAGAGAGAGAGAGAGAGAGAGAGAGAGCGAGAGAGGAGAGAGAGGAGAGAGAGAGAGAGAGAGAGAGAGAGAGAGGGAGAGAGAGAGAGAGAGAGAGAGGGAGAGGAGAGAGAGAGCAAGAAAGAGAGCAAGCGAGAGAGAGGGAGCAAGAGAGCAAGCAAGAGAGCGAGATCAGTTACGAGGTTCCACACATGTAGAAGCCCAGCGCTCCAATATGCATGCTAAAGTTGTACCCTTGGCTCTGAGGGTCAAGGTTCCACATTAATATTTATTGACAGAGATTTGGCAGTGGCATTTACACTCCGCTGTCCCCAGTCTATACCGTGTCCATCACAAAAAGACGATCATGAGATTATATTATACATATAGCCGACGGGATCAACTCCTGCAAGCACAAGCGCATTTCCAAGAAAAGGGTCGGAGTTTCGCAATCGTTTGACCCCCGACTGTAATTTGAAACGCTCCCCAAAATCCTAAAAAAGACAGCCATCTTCTTCTTCAGTAAAAACACCTTTGAGTTTCATGTTATCGCGAGTGATTTGACATTGATGCGACTGATATGTATTCCTTTCATTTACATTTATATTTAGCAGACGCTTTTATCCAAAGCGACATGAGAACATTTGTCAGAAGAGAGATACACAATCTATTGCATTCGATAAAGTAAGGTTGTGCACTTACAAATGTTAGGTTAAAACCCATTCCCCGAATACAACAGAGATAGAAAGCAGCACAATACCAAGTGCTATTTTTCCGTGCCAAAACGTGCAGCATACAATAAGTGTGTACAATAATTGAAAGGACGTACAATGTACAATATTTGTACAGTATAAGAGGGGTGTGGTAAACAGGGAGTCTAGGTGAATTCTGAGATGATATGGTATCCAATCATCTTCCAGTCATACATCCATCACAAAGAGACAGATTACAAACACCACGTAGACCGGCAATTAAAGTCAAAAGCAACATTGGGTTAGCGGGATCATAACAATGACAATTCGGTTACGTTTGTCCATAAGAGAATCATGTTAAATTACTTTGTTCTGAAATTGTTTTTGATTGAGTCTCACTGTCTCATGCCGGCGGCCTGAGGCCACCACTGAAATACATGGTAACACTGAGTCTCAAAAACACAATTTAATCACAGAGTGGGGCACGAAAAAACGGTACCAAGATAAGATTATACAAAACCCATTTACGACGAAATACAGAAGCACTACAATAAGGCTCCTCTGATGCAAAACGTAAGGGTAATTGAGTACAAAGCACTTAGGTGTGGTTTAGTACAACTATATCTGGTGCTGTAAGAACGAGTTGTGTGCAATTGCGAACAAAAGAAAAACCCAGGCATTCTGGAAAAAGAACGAAGACCAGCACTGGAGTTATGGTTAACTGAGCTAATGGACACTCCAGTTGAGAAGATCCCATTTATCAATAGGGACAATCTAAGAGTCTTTGGAAGAAATTGGCAACCTTTGATATCTTATCTTGCAGGACAAGTAGAGACTTGAATGCAGTTGGGTGGGTGTTGTGGGCAGCAGGATTAAAGTTTGGGTATGGGATTTGCGAAACGCCAGCAGATTTTGAAAATACACAACTCAAATGGTCCTACCCCCTCTCCTTTAACGCTGACTGACTCCACCCATTCCAAGTACATGGACACGCATTCATGCACGAGCGCGAACACAGTTGTGTGAGGGCGAGCCATTAGCTAGTTAGCTAGCTCCAGTAGCTACCGCAGGATAACAACAAACAGAAGCTTGTTCTGGGTCACGAGCTTTGAGTATGTGCACGAAAGGGTCACGCGTGGGGAGCGGGGGAGAGGGAGTGCTGTACGACCGTTTGATTGACGTACTTAGGCTATGTTTACACGATGACGGTCTGAACAGAAGACGCAAAAGTGGCATCGCGTCTTCACTTTTTATTCCGCGTTTAGACAAGCGTTTTCGGGAGGAAATCTGTGTGCATACGGTGACGCAAAAGTGTGTGGAATCCCATTGGGTATGCGTATCAGGCGGCTAGGTTATGCTGTGATACACTATCACACAACACCGCCATGTCTGAGCGCATGCGTAGAATCTTACTTCTTCTCTTACCTACGCCGCGAAAACCAAAACATAATTATAGATCCTTCTCTGTTAAGTAATACTATCTGTACATATCCTGTACATTTCTTGGAAAGACTCCTGTAAGTTTATTAGAGCTGTCAGAGCAGCTTGACGGTCCGACGCATGGAAATAATCTGACATGTTTGTTTATTTCCTTGTACTGCCACATGTATGTGACGTAAACGCGTACGCGACGTGAGCAGATCTGAGCAGAGTTTTGCGTCTTGGCAGTGTAGACGGAAACGCTACGGTGGAGCGTATTCAACTTTTCCACTCTGGAGGGCGTTTTCAGATTTATGCGTTTTTATGCCCCAAAAACGCCGCCACCGTCCAAACGAAATGCACTTCCGATAAAATATTTTGTCGTTTTTACCCGCAAGCGTCCTCGTGTAAACGGGTCCTTACTGTCCAATGCCACTCGGTGGGTCTGGAAATCATTGGCTGGAGTTTTTCGAACCCTGCCCGTTCCACGGATGATTGACTTGATTTGACTTGACTTGACTTAATTTTCATGTCAGTACTTCTAACTCAGTGGCTGTAAGTGGTTTATGATATATACCAAACCTTTAAGGCCTCTTTTTCTTTTCTTTTCTTTTCTTTTATTTATATTTATATTAATAGGAAGCACTGTAATAATGACAATTTGGTGGCGTGATATTTAGAAATGACGCTTCATAACATAAAAATATTTGACAAAATGAACCAGGCCACTATGCTGATGTCACGCTACTTTGAATGCATTGACCACAACACGGGACACATGTGAACGTCCCATCGTCACGACGACTTCAGCAGCCAATAACATGACTTACATAGAGAGGATTACATTACAGTCAAACGACTCATCGCTCGCCGACCACATTCTCCAGAGCTTTGGATTTTATTCCTGCCAATCAAGTAATGTTGTTACGAACGAATGCCAAAAGCACAGTGAAGCCAAGACCAACTGTGATGAAGAGCTGTATCAATATTGAACAATGTCTGTAACACCCTTATGGACTAAATTCCACGTCTCCCTAAACTGGGTAAAGTTTAAGTAGGGCACAGTATATGAATGGATGAAGAGGCAGTTTGTGCAGCACAATAACCAAGGGTTTTATGTAGCATAACAATGCAATGCAACAGTACCGTTAACACTATGTTCAGTTGAATACATTTAAAACGTAGCAACAGCCAGCCAAAGTCATTACCATGAGCCAAAGAGGGAGTTATGTATTCCTTTATTTCTTCAAAGTAAATTAAAGAAAAATTGGAAAAAAAAACAAACTTTCAAACATGATATTAAATTAAAAACTTGCTTTCCATTGATCGAAAACAATCAGCAAACATCTAGAAGGAAATGTCTTCAATTTCCCTGCATTGGGCTGAGATCAAGGAATCCTCAAATACACCAAACACATGCAATCTTACTAGGTTCACAAAATTCTATGTTATTAGCAAAATAGTATTTAATTCTTTTAATTAAAAAAAAAAAAATCCCTTTAATCATTATCTAACGCTCCATTAGCGTAGCATCAAAGAATCTATTCCCCGTCGAATTCTGAAGTTTGTAGAGTATGCAAAGTATGCCACTTTGGTCAAGGATAGTAGAAGTTATCAAATGGTAACGAGACACAATTTCCGACATGGTAACTAGTTTCTGACATCATTATCCCTGGCAACAAGTTTTGCGTTTCTAGCATTAACCGGCTCACAGAAAATTGGCTGACGGTGGAATGAATAAAAAAAAACACCTACTTACAAACTCTACAGGATTACCTGGACCTTTCTGGTACCCGTTACCATGCATACCAGGTCGGTTTCTTCCAGTGGAGGCTTCTCCAGTGAGGAGAGGGAGGAATATCCCCCGGAACATTGTTGAGAATAAAAAATGGAGATTGTCCAGACTACTGTAATGGATTAATGCCCTTAAATATGACTACTTTAATGCCATTGTATATTTGATGTTTGTTTC
Source organism: Melanogrammus aeglefinus (assembly GCA_900291075.1). Classification (NCBI taxonomy): domain Eukaryota; kingdom Metazoa; phylum Chordata; class Actinopteri; order Gadiformes; family Gadidae; genus Melanogrammus; species Melanogrammus aeglefinus. The sequence goes on from OLKM01001576.1 coordinate 61,091, forward strand.
CCTGGGCAAAGGGACTTTAGCATCCCCTATCGCTTATTGACAATTACTTCAGGGACGACGTTCCTCCCTCAGACTCCGTTGACTCCCATTCATTTCCCCGAAAGTACTGGCGGCCGGTGAATAACATGGGGTTCAATGGGAGAGAGGAGGAAAGTCCCTCGAGTGGGTTGGACTTGCTTAAGTGA
>OLKM01001576.1:72000-74500 GCA_900291075.1 Melanogrammus aeglefinus
TGTCAAAAACGGTATTACCGAGTATAAACGGTATAAACTTTGAAACTCGGTCAGCCGCCATCTTCTCCGTCAACTCTCCTCTCACACTCGGTGACAGCGTCTGGCAGTGCGCCAAATTCTCGGTCCAGCGTCTTATAACGTTCCAAAAGCTCTGTGCGCCACCGGATGGCCGTAGCGCGAGGACACTCGTAAGGATTGGGCTTCGCGGGGTTTGTTTACCGGCGCTGCTATGGTTACCGGTCTTGTGTGTTCCACAGAAGACCAGAATTTTTTTTTATTACTGGAAAAAAATAATGCAAATAACTCTGTGTTGGCCTCAACACCGGTAATGCCGCACACCGCGGCAACCCTAAATGGTGCTAATAATTGGCATAATAATTTCTTTCGGTGTTTCGGTTTTCGGTTTTCGGCCTTGGGTTCCTCATTTTCGGTTTTCAGTTTCGGCCAAGCATTTTCATTTCGGTGCATCCCTACTTTGAGACATAGATCCCTTTAAGGCTTGAGTAGTGCTCCCTGACTGAACTCCTCGACTAGCCAATGGCTTCATTAGCTTGGTCAACCAATCAGTCAGCCGGCTCAATGCAGATGTCACCGGCATCGACTGGAAACCGGCGGTCGATGAAAACCGACATTGAATAACAATGGGCCACGTATCAGTATTCCGGACCACGAGAAACTCGTCAATTCCTAAATTCCCTAATGGACCCCACCAGGTTGACAAGCTAGCCGTCAGCTCCCCGGCGCTAATCTGGATCCGGAGTGTTGCGCCGGCATGCTAACGAGCTGGCCCTAACAAGGTGATTATCACCCATGATCCCGCACGCCCCCGCGGTAGCCTTAATCAGGAAGCTAGCGGCTCAGCATAGTCTGCTATTCGTTGTCCTTAACAAAGGCACCTGCTGCGTTTGATTGGTTGGTTCGAAGAAAAGTTTGACCAATCAGGATGATCTTGACGCCGTCGTTTCCTTTGAGCTAGAAAATGTAAAAATTTGACTAGTTCTCTTTCTGATTATTTTTGTCACGGGATTACTTTGTGTCTTAATTGAGTAAGACTTGGTATCACCATCCATTACGGATATTGGCTCGCACATGTCCATCTCATGGTGAAGAAGATACACGCGCACGCACACACACACACACACACACACACACACACACACACACACACACACACACACACACACACACACACACACACATACACACACACACACACACACACACACACACACACCATCTCAACCCTCTTACAAACATTTCAATCTTTCTGTTTGTAGGTTGAAAGTCTCTGCTGAAGACCGGAGGCATAACAGAGAGTTTGAGAGTAAACTGTTCTGAGTCGGTTGTTGTGTCTGTTTACACCCCTCACCTTGAAGGGGAGATGAGGGTGTGAAGCAAACATTCTTATGTCCGTCAATGAGCACACGAATATGATGAAAACCGACAACATAGTGAAGCAGTGTGTTTGGCTGTAAGGGTTGCGGGTTTGATTCCCCAGGCACGACGGCCTACCTGTAGGCATCCTTGAGCTGAATTTAATTATATTAATAAAATAATCTGTGAAATGAGTAAAAAGATTACACGTAGAAATTGGAAGAATTATGATTTTGAATGCAAACGTGAAATACACGTCAAAATAAAACTTCTACATAAATATGCAACTCCCTAAGATGGCAGCTGGTTGACACCACGCACACATGCACACACACACACACACACACACACACACACACACACACACACACACACACACACACACACACACACACACACACACACACACACACACACACACACACACACACACACACACACACACACACACACACACACACACACACACACGGCTACATCAACCACAGTTGGCAAGCATAAGTCTTTTCATTTCCCAGAATCCCTTTGGCTATACGATTTTCCCTCCAATTCTGGCATCCTCTTTCCGCCCTCCAATCCCAGTTAAGAGATTAGCCTTTGATATGCCGTCACTCTTCCCACTGACACATGAGGACCCCGGCTGTGACATTTGAGGGCTTGTGTGTCTTCATAAGCACCATAAGAAGCCAACAGGAAAAATAAATATTTCCCTCCAATCCAGAAGAATCCATCTTTCTTCTGTAGGTCAATCTGGGTGGTGACTATCAGGGCTGGTTGTGTGTGTGTGTGTGTGTGTTGTGTGTGTGTGTGGTTCGGTGGTAGGATAGATATGCCTTTTGTGTGTGTGTGTGTGTGTGTGTGTGTGTGTGTGTGTGTGTGTGTGTGTGTGTGTGTGTGTGTGTGTGTGTGTGCGTGCGTGTATGTGTGCGGATGTGTATTTATGTGCAGATTTGTGTGTGTTTAGTGCATATCTGTGTGTAGGTTTGTGTGGATGCGTGTGTGTGCGTGCGCGGATGTGTGTGGGTGTGTTTGTACGGATGTGTGTGTTTTCATGTGCGTGCGGATGTGTGTGCGTCTGGGTACATGCATGCGTGGGATGGATATGTGTGCGTGCGTGCGTTTGCGT
>OLKM01001576.1:77000-121163 GCA_900291075.1 Melanogrammus aeglefinus
GGAGTCAGAAACAGGGTTGTTATTTCGGCAGAAGACGGTCAAACGGTTGCTCCTGCACTTAATATTGAACACTGGGTTGCTAAGTATTAATTTCTCGCTTGCGTATTTATCTGACCGAAACAAAAAATGACAGACAGAGTAACGAGTGGAACTTATGTAACACAACTGTTGCTGCATGTGTGCTTATTTCATGAAGTTTAAATATCTATAAAAGTCTTGTAAAGAAAGAGAAAGAGGTGAAATGGTAAGACAGAGAGAGATAGAGAGAGAGACCGAATCCAAGAAGAACATAAAACAGAGAAGTATAAAAATACTGCTAAACAGTCCCTGGTGTTTTGTTACGCTCATTCTTCGATAAGCTCTGATCACACAAGGCTTCAAGAGAAGATAAAATGTAGTCATACTTGTGTGCATTTGGGCTCCAGGAACGGGGTGACAAGGGGTCACTGTGAGGACTCACCCAAACCCGAAACTCAGCAATAGCTGAGCACAACAAGCCCAAGAATGTTTGAGGTCCGGTAGGGGACAATGAGCCATGCATACACACACACACACACACACACACACACACACACACACACACACACACACACACACACACACACACACACACACACACACACACACACACACACACACACACACACACACACACACACGCGCACAGTAAAATCACAGCACTTGGCACAGGTGTAAAGAGCTCACACATGCTGACGTGGAAGTGGATTAGAAGATGACTAGCTGTATTAGAGAGGCTTCTTAGACAGACACTGTCTGTGTGTGTGTGTGTGTGTGTGTGTGTGTGTGTGTGTGTGTGTGTGTGTGTGTGTGTGTGTGTGTGTGTGTGTGTGTGTGTGTGTGTGTGTGTGTGTGTGTGTGTGTGTGTGTGTGTTTGTGTGCTGTGTGTGTGTGTGTGTGTGTGTGTGTAGTGTGTCTGTGTGTGTCTGTGTGTGCGTGTGATGTGTGTGTGTGTGTGTGTGTGTGTGTGTGTGTGTGTGTGGTGTCACCGACTGCGGTTGTTTGGGTGACAAACCAGCCCCCAATTTTTGGGTCATTTTGTTTAATTTTCTCTTTCAGAAACTCTTGTGTAGCCTGTTAAACTATTTATCATGCGTTTTATATTTATAAAAAATGTGGTTGTGTGTTAATTTGTCGGAGACAATGCACTAAAAAGCGTTAGCCTCAACAACAAGAGATGTATCATTTCCATCGTCAGTTCCGAACATTAATTGTTTTGTGCTACTCATTAATATGAATTATTATGCACCAGTTAATTTATAACTATAGTATTTTAATCATCGTTGTTATGGATCAAGATATTACAATCTGTGAGCCAAGCAGGATTCCCGTTATGTGATATGAATTAATATATCAGTTGGAGGAACCTAACGAGTACTGCAATCAATCCTCGAATCCTCAAAACTTTATCAATTACATGCAATAAAGTTTGCAAATACAAGGTTTACGATTATGAATACATTGAGATACAGACCAAACCGGGGCACGTGGCCAAGGGTCACCAAGTGACACCTCCACTAGTGTCGTCTTCTTCCCTGGGGCATACAACCCATAATTAGTTTAACGAGCGACTGCCTGGAAAATATTTAAGAATCTTTCTGATCTCCAGTCAGTAACAGTAACAAATCCTATAAACTAAAGTGCAGAGATATAAAAGTAAACTCAAAGTCATTAAAAACAAACATAATAATATACTTGTTAGTAATGCGATAATATACATGATAATGTGATAATATTACATAATAATATATAGACATGTAAAATGTGCTACTTGGCCACATGTCTGCGGTAGCGAAAATCTCTCTGACTGCCTGTTTTTCACAGCTCCAGTTGGACAGCCTGGCCAAAGCCTGTGCTGGGTGGCGTTCTTTACAGTCTATCCAGGGTCTTGACAAAATCCATAAACCGGGCCTGGTGCATACAACCAACCCAACGCTTCTGGGAAAATTTGTACATTTCCTTTGAACCAACGCAGCACAGAAAAAAAAGAACATCTCGATCGTTGGCTGGCGGATAGTGTCAGCCATCTGCCTCCTGTACCTATAGTTGACCTCTTTATATATAAAGAAAGAACTCAGGACAAAGAGTGGGTCTACACGATATGAGCTTTTTATCACAGCGTTACGTCAATGCAGACGATATGTGTGTCATATGCACATGCCCTGAAACACTCTAATACAGCATCACCTTGACATGCATGCACACAGTCCCTTTAAAACACGTGTGGTAGAAAATAACCAAGTTCTATCACTTCAACTAACTAAGAGAGCATGAGGAATCGGGGAGTCTGGATCAAGTATTGACAGAGACTTTATTGGTACCCGCAAACAAGCAACAACAAAGCCGAGTGAGCTTTGTAAAGACACTGCAGAATGATTCTCGTCCTGCTAGCATGTTCGATTGGTTCGAAGTCCTGTGTTTATGGCACCGTCTTTGTACATTCTGATCCCTTGGACCCTCAAGGTGGAATCAGCATTTTAGGCCCAACTCATGTCAGACCAACATTTATAGGGGAAAGATGACTAGCTATTTTCCACCATGAATATGCCTGACAATAATCATAATTTGCCACACATTTGTACACACGCTAACACAGAGACGGAAACAGATCAGAAGGTGGGGCACCATCTCAGCTCGAGGTAGCATCCATAAAATCATCCCGTCACAAGAAGGAGTGAATAATGCAGAAAAACATAGAGTTTATGTGGAGCCGGACAAGAGACAGTGGGCGTGGGAGAGAGGGAGAACAAGGACACATTTAACTGAGGGAGAGAGAGAGAGAGAGGACAAAAGCACTTGTGATGGAGAGGTGAGAGTAAGAGGGAGGGTAGACAGAGAAAGATGACAAATGCACTTGTAATGGAGGGAAGGTGATAGCGAGAGAGCGAGAGAGAGAGAGAGCGCGTGAGAGAGAGAGGGAGTAAGGACAAATTATAGACAGGGGTAAAAGTGGTGACGAGCAAGTAGGAAAGGAGACGTGTAGCCAGACAAAACGCAGACCGCAGGATGCATACGTCCACACACACACACGCACACAAACACACACACACACCAGACCCTTGTCAAGCCCCTTGACAGCTCTCATCTTGTTTATGCCACTCTAGCCTAACGCAATACTGTCACACACCGCTTAGCAAACCACACCTGTGTCTTTGTGTGTGTGTGTGTGTGTGTGTGTGTGTGTGTGTGTGTGTGTGTGTGTGTGTGTGTGTGTGTGTGTGTGTGTGTGTGTGTGTGTGTGTGTGTGTGTGTGTGTGTGTCGGGTGGGGTAACCATTAACCGTGACATTGTAAATAGAGTGCAATATACATAACTATGTTTTGATTAAGTGTATAATCCCACGAAGATAAGAATCCTGTTTTCGTTAAAATTAGCCCTTTCATTCTATATAGAGAGAGGGTTCTCTTACTGGACCTATAAAGAAAAGGACAGCGGATTAAAACATGGCGCGCCCATTCATTGCTATGAGCCATGCACTGAGCACTCCTCGGATGCCGGGCCGAAACAACTTTTGTTTCCCTACGACTCCTTTCAGCTGCCCACCCCTCCTTCTCCTGCAAAAATCTTTTTTAAATAAAAAGGCTAATAAAACACTTGAGGTGGCCGTCAACAACTGAGCACAAGGCCGGTAGCCTACGGTCTTCTCTCCCCCCCCCCCCCCCCCCCCCCCCCCCCCCCCCCCCCCCCCCTCAAAGATGGAATCAAAACTCGAACCCTGCATGGAAGTTTAAGTTAACTTCATAAATATGAGAGATTGCTCCATATAACACCAAGAACATAGTAAATCTTTGTAGGCCTAGAAAAAAATACAGTTCAATGTAACAGATTCCTTCCAACTATTTACTAAACATGCAATCAATAATTTATATGCAAATAAATGGTTACATATCGATCAGCCTGAGGTTGAAGTAGCTAGCCTACGCGCATAAATAATTGTAACACACCAACATTGTTAACTGCCATACACAGCTAAACAAGCAATTGAAAAATAAAATACTAACGCAACTGAAATGTTTATTTGCACCTGTTATTTGTCTTTGGATCTTTTGAATAAATAGATCAATAAATGGTGAATTGCAATGATCGCAAGCAGAGGAACGTGAGAGTCATTGAGCAGCAGCTGAACCAGTCTAAAAATCCATTATCACTAAAACAGTTTTAGTGATAAAAAGTCACCACAGTGCCTAAAAACCATCAACGTCATTCATGTTAAGTAAAAGGAAAAACCTCGGACACAAGAAGTTAACGGAGTCGTGCACTAGGCCCTATCGAATGCCGGGCCGAAACAACATTTGTTTCACTACGACTTCTTTCAGCTGCCCACCCCTCCTTCTCCAGCAAAAAATAATAAAATAAAATGGCTTATAAAACGATTGAGGTAGCGTTTTGAAAAGAGAAAACTTAGAAAATTGTAGTAAATGGCATAAAGATAATTATGAGCCTTTGATTGATATCTAGACACTTTTTGCGGAGACACATTCCTGTTTGCGGAAGTATGCACTGTTCCTGGGGGCTTGGGCTTATGCTCTTTCAAAGAGCCCGCCATGTTGCTACAGAAACCCAGAAAGGACAAACGGCTCTAGAAAGCTTTTGAATCATAATCGCTAAATTACCAGTAAGCTCTGACCTTTATTTTCATTAATTTATTTGGCATTCAATGCAATTAAGCAAAAATCAAATCGACTGTATACTGAGCCAAGATGATATCAAATATAATTAATGATAAAACAAGGCAACTGTTATAGCTGCCCACTTGCACACATCATGATACAAATGTAATTATATTGTAGGCAAATGTAAGCTATAATGGTCACATTGTTCAATTTACAAAGAATTATTACATGTAAACAACGAGTGTGTAAACAAAAGGGGCCAAACTCCACACAAGCATATGTCAACGCTTCAGTTTTGATTATTTTAAAGACACCATGAAATATTAATGATTACAATTGATTTGAGGAATCCATGTAGAGAAAAATAACAAGTCAATATTTAGCTTCACATTGGAGTGTAATTAATGTAGCTTCAACCCCCAATACAAATGTGATGGTAACTTTTCTGCACTTGAGGAGTTTAACCAATAAATTAAGATATATATTTACCTGAGAAGATACTAAGCTCAGGGTAGTTATTTGTAGCATATTGTTATTCCATTACGGCCTAGTGTATGATGTCGTTCTCATTTAATTAATTCATTAATTTTAATGAATGCATATAATTTTATGTTATCTTAGCTTGTTTGCCATATAAATATATATATATATATATATATATATATATATATATATATATATATATATATATATATATATATATATATATATATATATATATATATATATATATATATATAACCTTTAATTAATTATTTCCCAGCATGCAACAGGCTTTGATTTTAACACAGCTCTGCTTTGAAACTCTTGCAGCGCCGATGAAAACACGATTATTCTTCCTTTTGCTTATCATGAGCTGTTGCATTAACCTGTTGCAATGTCATAACACAGGAAGAGACACTCTGAATGTCACTTCTAGTGGCCAAGAAATGTAATTATAACGTTTGAGTCATCAGCAGATACCTCAGGCCAAAGCGCAGCGGAGATAGGAGGAAAAATGGGCCCTTAACGAGTGGCTGGAGGGGCCGTTAGGGACAGAAGGGGTTCAAACCCATGACCCTCAGCTCTGAGACAAACACCCATAGCTCCAGGCCCGCCCACCCAAACACAGGCTTGATGAGGCCATGCAGTAATGGCGCTGTAATGATATAATGGTCTTAAAAAACAAGGTTGAGATGTCTTCCTAGAATAACTTGAACTTGAGTCACAATGACTTTCATTGGCCTCAACGCAATCGTGGTGTGTGTGTGTGTGTGTGTGTGTGTGTGTGTGTGTGTGTGTGTGTGTGTGTGTGTGTGTGTGTGTGTGTGTGTGTGTGTGTGTGTGTGTGTGTGTGTGTGTGTGTGTGTGTGTGTGTGTTTCTGTGTGTGTGTGTGTGTGTGTGTTTTTCAAATGTGTGTGTTTGTCAAATGTGTGTGTGTGTGGTGTGTGTGTGTGTGTGTGTGTGTATAAAGTGTGTATGTCTATCCTTTGTGAGTGTATGTGTGTTTGCCTAGTGCGTGTGTGCGTGCATGTGTTTGTGTGTCTGATGCATGTGTGCGTGTGTGCTATATCTGTGTGTGTCTAATGCGTGTGTGCCTGTGTGTGTCTAATGTGCAAGTGTGTGTATGCGTATGTGTGTGCGCGTGTCTAATGTGTGTTTGCGTGCACGTGAATGTGCATGTGTTTGTGCATACACCGTTTGGCCCTTGTCCGCCATCCCTCTAGATTCTGCTGTTTAAGGTGATTAATTGACCTCTTGTTTTATTCAGCCGAAGGGCAGACAGCCCGAGGTAGAAGAAACTCATAATTGCCTCGCTCCGACGGCAAGGTGAGACGACGTTTGCCGTCTCAATGACGGCCACGACGCGTGATCGAGTGTACCCCTTCTGCACTCGCTAATCGAGTATGGATTCAACACATGCTTATACCGCAGAGAGAGGAAAGGAGAGTGGAAAGAAAACACAGCTTGTTTGGCTATTAATTACAGCCTGAGAAATTAACAGGCCCATGGTGGGTTGATGAAGATCGTATCCTTTGTTTTTCGACCACTCATTTCGGAAAAAGTCGGCCACTGGTTTTCCGATAAACGGCAGAAACTCGGAGGGAATCGCGGGAGGCGACCAGTTTCAGGAGAGCAAAAAAAAGAAGAAATAAAATGTCCCGCCAAATTTGAAGTCACACTGGGGGAATTCTTTTGATTAAAAACAATATTTGAGGTTAACGCGGAGCAGCAATTACAGCACATTACAACCCGGTAGGGGTTTGCTTACCCAACAAGATGGAAATGACTAAGCGTGTGTTTTAATGGGAGGACTGGTCCTGGGAGACCACCCCTGCTAGGGTCGCTTAGAGCTGGGAACTGCCTTTATTTGTGTTTACGCACAACGTTTTGTGGGGTGGATATATCGACAGTTGATAAAGCGTAGCTGACTTGGCTAGAAGTGGACCCCGGTCCACCCTGCGGCTACCAGCTAGGGGTTGGTGAATAAGACTATAGAATAAGTGGCTATGAATTCACATTTGTCAATGCAGTAATAAGCATTAAATAACAGGTACGTAACAATTAACTAATGGATATAGAGGCAATTATTAAAACTAGTCAATGTAGTATAAAGCATTCAATAACAGGTTAGTAACAATTAACTAACTGATCTAGGGGCCATTAATTAAAGCTAGGGTGGGCGATTTTGGGGAAAACAGCCGTTGAGATTCCGTTGCGTTCTCTCTGGTCCCTCCCTCCCACGCTCTACCTGCTGTAGCTCCTCCCTCCAAACGTCAGTTATGCGCGCTCATGTGAATTCAGTTCCATTGATAGGAAGACGAAACACCATGTCCGATTCCGAGGTAATTAAACATTAGTGCTGATAACTGCATAAGTAGGCTACATATATAGCATCAACATCTTACTCACAGACATACCATGTATGTTATCTTAAAATCATTGTAATTGCGCTGGTAGAAAGGTAGCTGTATCAGCCAAGCAAGTTAGCAAACTAAGTGCAACTGTAATTTGTTAGCATAAGCTGCTAGGCTCGTGAACGCTCACGCAGGGACGCACGAACATCGGTGCCAAGTTGACGGACAGTCCCACAGCCAATAAGAACGGAGAATCGGAGCCTCGCTCTGATTGGTCAAAGTGTACTATGAGCGGTGGCAATTTTTGGGGGGGGCACACAGAGGCAGGGGAGAGAAATATTTCAGTAAAAAAATCGCCTACGCCAGCTTTAAGATAACTCAATGCGCTAATAATCATCAAATAACATGTAAGCAACAATTATCTAATGGATCTGGGGCAATACTTAAGATGTCTCTAATTTTAATTAATTATAATGATAATTATTGCCATACTTCCGTTAGAGCTCCAACAGATTCCATGCCACTTAAATATGATCCATAAACAACAGTTTAACCAAAAGGACACACGTTTAATGTGGGAGGGAAGTGTTGGTAAACTTCTTAGGGGATTAAACCATTACAAGTGTTAAATTCTAATTATTTGGTTTTACCATTTATTAATAAATCATGCCCCCTAGCATTGTAGAGACCATCCAAAATTGTAAAAAAAACGTTATCTTACTTTATCTTTGTTTTCTCCATAATGCAACACACACACACACACACACACACACACACACACACACACACACACACACACACACACACAACACACACACACCACACACACACACACACACACACACACACACACAACACACACACACACACACACACACACACTCTAATTGAGAAGCAAACAAAAGGAGTTTTTCGCCGTTAAAAAAACAGGGATAGAGATAATGGAAGCAAACCCCCCTACCTCATCCCATTGATTTGTAATCTTTCTCTCTCTCTCTCTCTCTCTCTCTCTCTCTCTCTCTCTCTCTCCTCTCTCTCGACCGATCCTATTCCTCATTTGCATGTTAATGCGTGCACCTTTCCAATGCTAATCCCAAACTAACCTAAATGAGTCCACCGTTCCTCCACAAAAGCACCGCGTAAACGTTTCCCCGGCACGCACACACGCACGCACGCCCGCACGCACGCACGCACGCACAGATTTTCGGTTTAGGAGAAGTCATTCATGTTAATACGCATGTCTTAGCCAAAATCAGGGAGGGGGGCTGGAGGTGGGAGGGATTTAAGTTACTTTAATCACACCTATTCTCACTCAGGATAAAAGAAAGTGCTTAGTGCTATGAACAGCCAGACGAAACGAGGGCAGACCTCATTAAAACGGATAAAGAGCAGGACGCAAACATAAATTAAACACAAAACAACAGAATACGTATGTGAACGTGAGCGATCCTAATCCGGCACCGAACGGTTTCCTTGAGATGCCACTTCTCCGTACGGCGAGCTCCACCCACACCTGCAGACTTCCCTCCATCCATACTCCATGCCTTTGCATTATTTTTTTCCCCCCCCATCTCTCGCACACAGGCCCCTCGTCCATACCCCGTCCACATCTCCCCCAAGAAACGTCCCCAAAAACCGTCTGGCATAATCAAACCAAACACCTTGCCCGTGTGTTATGCAAATAGTCTTACAGAAGAGGGGGGTGGGGAGGAGGTGGAGGAGGTGGTGGTGGTGGTGGTGGTGGTGGGGGTTGGTGATAAAGACTCGCTCTCCTTTTCCTCTCTCTCTCTGTGCGTCTGCCTCGCTCGCCCACACCCCCCCCCCCACCTCCTCCAAGGTGCTGAGATGGAAAGCGGATTAGAGCTTTGCTGCCTACCTATCAGCAGGCCTCATTGTGTTGTCTTGTGTGTGTGTGTGTGTGTGCGCTCGGAAAGCCCCTTCTACTAAAGTGCTGACGAGAAGCCTGCTGCCAAGAGCCCGGCCGAGAAACGGAGTGAGAGAGTGAGAGAATGAGAGAGTGACAGAGAGCGAGAGAGAGAAAAGAGAGAAAAGAGAGAGAGAAAAGAGAAGCAATTTGTGTGCACTTTGATTGTGTTGAGATAATGCAGATCTTAGCAGCTGCTCGTATGGGGTGTGTGCGTGTTTGTTTGTGTGTATGTGTTTGTGTTACACAGAATGCATACCTAAATTCCGATTTACATAAGTGTGGGTTAGTGCGTGCGTGCGTGTGTGCCTACGTGTGTCTGCACGCTCCGACCGGTATCCATTTATACTTATACACATTAGTGTGTGTGTCTGTGTGTGCTGTGTGTGTGTGTGTATGTGTGTCGGCAATGTGGTTTGTTTCTGTGTATGTGGGTGTGTGTATAGGCATATGTGTGTGTGTTTGTGTGCATGCACATTTACGTGTGTATGTGCGAGCGAGCATGCAAGCGGGTGTGTGTGTGTGCGCAAAACAATCCAGGTGTGAATCCAAGTACTGGTTGGTGGTTTAATTTCCTTTTTTTCGTGCAGCGCATTCTGTCACCCACACCTGGCTGGGACAGCTAAACGCCTCATTCCCACTTCTCACAACCCTCACACTCCCAGGCCTTGCATTTCTCAGCCTCATTTGTGTTTCCAATCCACTTTCGGATTCCGAGATCGAGCGTCGGGGGTGATTTGCATGTCCAAAGGACTCTGAATCTGAACTATCAGGCCGTAAAATATGGAAATAAAGAAGGAGAAGGGCATAATATGAAACATGGGGAGGGATGGCGGGCGTTTAAGCGGTTATTAATGGAGGATCGCAATGACATGAATCGGAAATGAGAAATATTGAGAAAATATTTTAAAAAGACAATTGTTCGCTTTGGTGGGTCTGATTGAAGTTACACTGGTTCGACCACCATTGGAGAAGGTCAGTTGGTCATCAACAGTAAGATATAAACTGAAAAACATCCAAACTGTCTCTATCTGTATCTATAATATATACTGTATTTTCCTAGAAATTAAAATAAATTGTATGAAATACTCCTTGAGGTCTTCAAGTCTTATCTTATCTCTTCACCTGAAATAATTCAGTTTGGTATTAAAGTTAATTTAGTTTAATAATTCAACAATCCAAAAAGGTATTATTCCATGAAGAGGTTATTATGACATTGCCTATAATTATGTTTTAAGGCATCTTTGACCATATCTCCAGAGACTAACATATTCACATTTACTGCCTCCTTTTAACAACAGTAATGTGGAAACACATAACCCCGCAAATACTAAAGCTACCCTAAAAAATATGGAATCCCCGTAATCATTCATCACGTAACACCATTTTCCGGTGGTAAATACATCACCAGCGGCAAGCCCAGCGGCCGCGCGAACAGCTGGACGATGAAATGCGTGTGTGCTTAGAGCTAGAACACACAGCGTATAAACAACCAAAACAGACGCCCGTATTGTTTATTGCTCCCGTCACGTAGCGATAGCAAAACGCGCTTCCAGGCTGCGGCGGCGGCGACTGCTGACGCCGGTTGCGGCAGCCTTTTAAACATCTGTTAGCCAGGGGATGTTGGAACAAAACCCTGACAGTCCTTGAGATTTTGTCTAGCTAGCAAAAACAAACAGCCCTTTATGTTGGTGCGCTATACGACCCAACGGAGCTGTCTCGTGTTGTACCTTTAATAGAGTAACTTCGACGAAACAGACGCCGCATTCTTCAGCATCGTGAATAAATCATCAGCCAATCACATTTAAGGCAACGGCCATCCAAACATCCTATCGGCCAATCACAATCACTCCAAAACCTTCCAAAGAGAAACCTTTTATCTAGTCAACCAGGGAGTGAAATGAGAAAAAGGCAATACCATCCTTATCACCAGACAGAAAACAGTAACCTCACAAAGCATCAATGATACCATAAAAAACGTTGCTGCAAGAGTCGACAGCGCAGAAAAAGACGTTAAATCTCAATTCCGCCGGCGGAAGCTAGCTCAAACCACGCATTTCATGACACTCTAATGGCGGATCCATTTTACGCGGAGGAACACCGCAATTGATTTCGGTTCCTTAAGCACATGACTCACCATTACGGGGGGGAGATAGGCAAGTGTGACGGACTATAAAACAATATCTTCAGTCCTCCGGGCTGACACAATTCTCATAAAGTGTCGCCGTGCATTTCCTCTTTGTTAGAACCAGAAAGCGATTTCCAGGGCACTCTCAAGGAAACAAATTGAACTTTTTTTCCGAGTGTCGGAAACCAGTCACAAATCCTGGCACAGGGCAGTTTGTGGCTCAAGAGGTGGAGTGGGTTGGCTGGTAACCGGAAGGTTGCTAGTTCGATCCCCGGCTCCTCGTAAGATGAGTGTTGACTGAGGTGTCCCTGAGTATGACACATCATGACACCTGATGAGCTGGCTGTCGCCTGGCGTGGTTGACTCCACCGTCGTTGTGTGAATGGGTGAATGATTGGGTGAATGATGTTAGTATTGTCAAGCACGGTGGGTGGCCACTGGTTAGAAAGGTGCTTAAAAAATGCCGTCCATTTAGCACACACTAAAGAATACATATGACTAAGGACATAGCTGATTTTTTCTTTATGTTCACACATGCTAGCAACATACGTTACGCAATGTCCTGGCATTTAGCTTCCAAGCCTGTGAAACATCAAAACATAACAAATGAATAAAAAACAGAATACACCACCGTAAATTAACCTCTGCTCTGTAAATGTAAATCTGTGTGATTACCAACACCTGTTCTCTGATTTCAAACACCTGTTGGTTGCCTAGCGAGGCAGCTTGCAGAGAAAAAGATGACAAATGCGTTTTCTAACTTGCGGCAATTTGTGTGTATGTGTGTGTGCCTGGTTGTGCATGTGCAAGACATTTTGAGTGTGTGCGTGCAGATTTGAGAAAAAGCAGGCACTCAAAGACAAACACACCAACACACACCGTCACGATATTAGGCCTGCTACAGAACTGCAAAAACAAACCGCCACTGACAAGCATTTCAGATTGATATCGCAGCTGGATTTTGACACGTCTTCAAAGTGTATCTAAAGACGCACTGTTGAGTCGCTGTGGCTGAATGCTAATCACTTTCAGTTAAATGTCATGAATTAATGAACTCGATAAATATTATTAGTTGTTGTCTGCACATTCAGACTCGCACTGTAGCTCACTGGATGAGGATGGATCGAGGCACCTTTGGGACTCTGAGCACTCTATCTCGAATCATTGTTAACTTAGGGTTGCGATGGAGTCTGTCAGATGAGACGTTTTTTAATCTCTCACCACTATTTAGTCTACCGCCTACAGGATTTTACGCACACACTATATTTATCTATTTCAAGCATTCTGTTTTGGCTAGCTGGAGAGGTATATCTTATCTATTGTGGAAAGTCTATCACATACTATAAGTAGTATAACATAGAACAGTATTTTCTGCAGCCGATAGTTTTAAACATTTTACATTTTATAGTTGCAAAGGTGGTTTATACAGCTTATTGCTTTAAAGGTAATTTGTAATGGTATTTTATACAGTTAATATTTTTGTGTTTTCTATAGTAAGAGGAGCAGTGTTTTTTACAGTCTATAACTGTAAATGGGCAGGGTTTTCGACAGTCTATAGCTGTAAAGGAGTAGTGTTTTATACAGTCTATAAGAGACGCAGTGTTTTCGACAGTCTATAGCTGTAAATGAGCAGTGTTTTCTACAGTCTATCGCTGTAAAGAGGCAGGGTTTTCTAACAGTCTATAGCTGGAAAGCAGCTATAGCTATAGCAGTGTTTTCTGCCGTCTATAGCGGTAAAGCAGCAGTGTGTACCACAGTTTATAGCTGTAAAGGAGCCGTGCTTTCTACAGTTTATAGCTGTAAAGGAGCAGTCTTTTCAGCAGTCTATGGTCACATGCCAGTGCAATGGCTTCTGCGGTGCATTTAGCATTCTGCGCCAGCCTCTCCCAGTTCCTGCTTTCGTGATGGTGGGAACCCATGGGGGACATGGCAATGTTAGAGGCTCTTAATATTCCACAGACACCCGCTCAGCACTGAGAGAGATGACCAAGGAGATAAAGACAGAGGGTGGAGGGGAGAAAGAGAGACGTTTGGGGGGGGGGGGGGGAGGAGGGGAAGAGAGGGAGAGCGGAGAGAGAGGGAGAGTAAAAAGGGATGGGTAAAGAGAGAGACGGGGAGAGAGAGAAGGTGGAAGGGGGAGATAGTGGGGTGAGAGAAAAAGGCAGGGAGAGAGAGGCAGAGAGGAGGAAGACAGAGGAGTAAGGAGGGAGGGAAGAGGAGAGAGGGAGGCGGAGGTAATAGCAGTAGAAGGAACATGAGAAACTACAAAAGTATATTCAGCCCCAAGAGAGAAAGGGGTTTTGATCGGAAGATGAAAAAGATAGAAATGAGAGAGGGCTTGTTATCGGGGTTGTTTGTGTTCAATGTACGAAAGAAAAAAGCACTGAGAAAAAATAATAAAAAAAATAGTAAATAAATAAATTCACATGTTGGCCCCATGACAATACTTTAGCACCACAAAGACCAACAATTTCAGTCCACAGTAGTTTTTACAGATTAGGTTAAGATAAGTAGCCAGCGTCTTTGAGTCTGGGTGCAGCACTGCGGGTTTGTATTATGGTGAAATTGATGATGAAACACTCACATCCATATCACATCCATCCTGCCCCTAAGCCGTCTTGCTTTGGTGGTACGTCGCGTTTGAAGATGTCTTCAGCGTGAATACGTGTTCTTTGTGAGATGTTATTCAAAAGTAGGCTACTACGTTTAAGAATCAAGCATTTCGGATGTTGGTATGAGGCAGTATGTGTGAGTTGGGGGTGGAAGGGGGTTACCACCCTCACCCCCATATGAAAATACCTATACATAGATATCTGAAGGAATATATGCTGTAAAATGTACATTGGTTGTGCATTTTCAGATTTACACAATAAACGTTGGTGGTAAAGCCGTGACCCCCAGACACGTAGCCTACTTACCGTATTCTCAAAGGAAGCATCATCTGATAGCAAGCAACGTAAAGTATACACACCACGTTCTATTACCGCAGCTGTGATTCAAAAACGATCTTGATAAGAGCATGAACCACTGACATAGTTGGCATTCACAGGCAAGGCAAGGGCCTCGGATCATCAAACTAACAGCTAATAAAAGGCTATTGCGCATTTAAAATGTGATCTTACCTTAAGTTGATATCTCCAAACGTGTTCTTGAGCTCAGGATTCACTGATTCAACTTTTCATCATGTCGTAAAATTCAATATCTTCCGATTCTGCTCCAGCTAGCAACGTTAGCCTCATCAACGTTGGCATCAACATAAGCTATCAACGTTAGCTTCATCAACATTAGTATCAACATAAGCTGTTAACGTTAGCTTCATAAACGTTAACTTCATCAACATTAGCTGGCGCCATTTCGACATGCATAAGCGTGCCTGTTAAGTGTGCCAAGTGCATGTTCCACAGTCCTGTGGCGTATTCAAGTCAAAGACCCAGTTATTTCCAACTGAAAATTAGGAACCTAAGATTAACTTTTGACCACTTACAGAAATCAAAATATCCAAAATATGAAAATTACCAACAATAATTGAATTCCATTTTTGCATTGCATCACATTGCAGGCCAAAAGCATTTTGCAAATTCTATTTACCATCTCAACCAGAGCAGAGCATAAACAGCCTTTTTCCGTCTGCTATGCGGAGGAGACGATTCCATTTATATCAACGTACAAAAAAAGTACCTAATTAAAGTGGGTTGATCAATTGAATGTCACAATTAATTGCGCCCTTATTATCTCGTATTGTTATTGCATGGAAGCTCTGATTTGTGCCTCCAATTGCTGGCTCCCCTCCACTTTTGTAAACATTAACGTCGACTAGCCTCAAAGGAACCCTTGCCTTCAAATCACAGTTCGATTCTTTGCATACAAAGTAATTAATTTTCATTATGCATATTAAAATGTTTTGCAAAGTTACTGCTATGCAGATACGAGTTTATCATCATCTTCATCCGCGCCATGAATGTCAAGATATAAACACACATTGTGCGCCAACGGATCCTATCCCTTAACGGCATGGAAATTTCCCCCTGCAACCATGACAGCCTGTTCTGTTGGCACAACCGTTATGTTTTGTAAGCCATTGCCTATTTTGGCACTGAGACGATTCTAGTCCAAATAGCCTGCACGGTTGAATAATTGACACCTCGAATAATTCCTACACGTCTCGGCTCAGCTCTACCGATCACAGGTGTCAACAGTAAATGCTTCTGATGTGTCATTCAACTCCTGGGGATGGGGAAGGTAAAAAAACTCTTATCTAGTCGTAGCACCGTGTTCTTGGTTATATAATATCCCCCCCCCATCTCCACTGTCGGTAAGTCAAGTTTATTTGTAGAGCCGTTATCCCAGTGACGATCGTAAACAGTGCTTCATGGGTACACATGAGATGGCTCGGACTGTCTGATGGGGCACAGGTCCGGGAATGAAAAAAAAAACCAAAGGGAAACAGGATCGGATTCCTCCTTCCTCCTGCGGCCTTTATTCAAATACTGGTCTGTTAACCAGTCCCTAACCACTACTGCAGGAAAAGGCAGCGTATGCATTTACATCCATCAGACACTTCTATCCAAAACAACTTACATAAGCACACTCATCAGAAGAAGGTGCAACAACAATATATCTCTGTCGCAACAGTGAGGATGTTCATAGAACCAAGTGCCAAGCACTACCAATCATTGAGGTTAACCCATTCACCGTATACAACAAAGATAGCTTGGATATGATGCTACACAATGAAAAGTACTATTTTTAAGTGCAAGGATTTACAACATACAAGTGTGTAAGATGGGTGGGGGGGGGAGGGAGGCTATGCAAAGTCTAGGTAAACTCTGAACAAGTGAGTCTTCTGAGTCTTTTGCGGAAGCTGCTGGTATACTCAGGTGTCCTGCAGGGTACTTTGAACCGAGGGATTAAATGCTTAGCGAGCACCATTTACCCATGTTATGCTAATTGTTGAGCTCAGGTTTGGTAAAGGCCATTAGGCTTCTGTTGGTGTTTGGAAAGAACATCCCCAGAACAAAGTTTGGATCTCATTATATTTGATTTAACTTACCTCAGATGTAACCGAGAACTAACCCAAAACAGCTTATGCATGAGAAATAGGAATATTTTATTCATACACAATAGCCACTTGAGTCATTGAGGCAGAGTGCATTACATGATACACAAGCATAGAGCACCGACAACAGTGTTCCTTAAGAAGCACACAGCCTATATACACAACTTAAAACTAAAGTAAAAAGTAAAAAAAACACACTGCAGCCATGATGTGAATTGAAACAATGAGTCACTACAAATGTATATATCTAAAAAATCTCTCAAGGAAATACTACTACAGGGTAGTATTTTCATGAGTACTACTTTTTGTGTTCAATGGGGAAATGGTGTTCAACATGGCTTGTACTTCGAACCTCGGTTAGTGGGTTAGCTAGGTATGTTGCGCTCAAAGCCTGGGTTAGCTGGGACCCGAAAGTCGACCTCTTAGCGTCGCTGTATCACCACGGTGACTTATGCTCTCAACCAAACCTGGTCGGGAGCAGGTTTTCAGCTAAGTCTATAGCAGATTTCAGCAACCTTTTCAAACATGCAGTGCCAGTTTGACATTTTCTCGTTAATGAGTGTGCCTTCAGCAGACTTGGAATTGTACTATTTCTATATAGTCCACAATCATAAATCAACATTATAAATGTTTTTTTTGGTTGTTATATTTGCAACATGAGCTTACAAATTATAATTACATATGCCCCCATCTTAAAACACCCTTTTCAGAAACTCATTCAAAAACATATTTTCACTGTGAGAAATGTAAAAAACATGAATATATGAGAATGTTGGAAGTGGAACCATCCACATCAATATCTTTAAGACATGTACAGCTTTGCAAAACCATGTGAAGGCGATGCATACAGGCCGCTTGCAACAATATTTTAAGTATTTCCTTCGCTAGTACTCACAACATAGGTTTAAATACTATTAATTGATCCCATTTCAGAACACTGCTTTTTGTAACAAATTTAATCATGTTTGCACTGGGAGGCAATACCCAAAAGAGAATAAAGTACAAAAAAAAATAAAAAATCGGTAGTAAAGATTATGCTGCCGCATTGTGCTGTGATTTTTTTTAATAATTATAATAATAAAATTAAAATAAAAACTTTTTTTTTTTGTTTTGTTTTCAAGTTATTATGCTGCCCCGTGCCAGTGGTGGCAGGCGTGCCTAGGGATGCCGAACCCTGGTCCATTCGAGTGGCATGCGCAGCTTCCTAGCCGCGTTCCTAGCCGCGTTCCTAGCAGCGTCAAAGTCAAAAGTCAAAGTCAGGCTTTATTGTCAACACTTCACGTACAAGACATGTGAGGGAATCGAGAAAACGTTTCCCTCTATCCCGCGGTGAACATATAAAAAGTGCACAGGCACAAACACAAATATACGAGACAACACTAAAAATAGACAAGATAGACAATGACATACAAAATATAGGAGTTCTGTATGAATAAAATAAGTGAAAATAATTATGCAAGGAGGCAGTCAATACTGGCAGCAAAAAGTCATGTAGTAGTGCATTTTTTTAAATAGATAAATAAAAAATAGCAGCAATATCACCCAGTAATATCCAGTAATATCACCCAATATCACCCAGCAATGTCACCCAGTAATGGCGTCACCATTACTGGGTGTTCCCGTGGAACTCTGAGCCCATATCGTACAGGGGTCCCTTGGCATTGCCTTAGAATATTCATAGGCCGCGGCTACACCAGACGCGGAAATTTTGCTTTGCGGACGCGGTATGAACGCAGCAGAATTCGAAACCGTTGAAAGCAATGAGAGTGGCTACACCAGACGCTGAAACTGAACGTACCGCGCCGACATTTCCGCGTGGAAAATTAAGACATAGACTTGGATTTCTATTTTACTGTTTGCTGAGGTCATGCAAGGGCCTGATTTAACATAGAGTATGGTAATAAATCAATGAAATGTAATGAAAATCATTATATTTTGCTGTGAATAATGAGGGAATCAATAAATCTGATTATTTCCCAAACCCTCGAGAGCTGTTACTATGGAGATTTAACGTTTTTAACGATTAAAACATTACTTTTCTGTTTGAAGACGAGTGTATAAGATAGATAGTATACGTAGACAGTGTAACTATATAGATAGCAAGTAGGCCTCGATAGTTGATAGTTCAAGAATGGATGATTATTTATTAATTCATGAAGTTGAAAAACGAGTTCTGCTTTACGACAAAGTGATCTAGAAATATACGAGAAAACGTCTAACAGTTACGCTTATAGAAGCTTGTTTGAAGGTGAGCCATAACTGTGAGTACACCCTCTTCACTATACGTGCATTAACTCAAGCAACCTCTGACTATCAGACAGCTAGTGAACTTTGTAGTACCATTTAACACTGATCACGATGATCTCTGTTGAGCAGTGACGAAAGAATTTGCCTGTGAATGGTCTTGCGATCTTGGTTTATAAAATATATAAACACAAGAGATCATAAAGGATAAAGGAGCCAATTTTTAACGCGTCCAGTGTAGCCGGTTAATTTAAAATTTCCGCTTGGTGAACGTTCTATTTCCACACGAGTGAATTTCCGCGTCTGGTGTAGCCGTAGCGTATGGGAGATACAAATTCTCATCAGAGGGGATTCGCTATTTGATCGTCCTTGTTGGACCTTATGCAGACAATGCTTACCATTGTGCTTTGTGTCTCTGTGAGAGAGTGGTATAGCGCGTCAGTCCTGAATTTCTGCTTGCAGGGTTCGTCCCCCAAGTGACGCGCATTTATGTGAAGCTTAAAAAGTCCCAATTGTCATGCACTTGGAATGCTTAATCATGAAAGGTTATGGAATTTATATATATATTTTTTTATATTTATATTCTCAAGGGCGTCCTGGCACCATTTCTATGGGGGTAAAAGGCATGATGATAGACCAGCGAGATTTGAACCCGTCGCTGGCGTTCGGATCTTATAGCTAATCCACTAGGCCACCGTCGCTACATCTCAGCGATTGAAAACATATGCTATACATTTCTTACATAGGGTGTATTTAAAGTGCATTCCCTAATTTATAGAATAAGGCAGGTTGGATGTTGCTTATCAATTTTGAAATCCTTATTAATCTATTGGGATTAATGGCAAACAATTCTGCATTTGGCATAGTTCTTTTATAGACAATATGCAGAATCTTTTCACTTTTACGCATTTATACAGACTGCTTGTTTGTAAAGGTGAGCAAAATAACGCGATAAACGCGCCCTTTCACGTGAACGTGCATTGAACCTCAAGCGGAAAACCTGGCTTGACTTATCAAATCCTAAGTGAGCTTTGTAGTACCATTTAACTCTGATCGCGATTTGCATCTCTGTTGAGCCAGGTTGTCACAAGAAAGCCTGGGTATGTTCAGCAAGGTTTGTTGTATACCCCACAGAACAGCAGCTTTACCCTGGAAATCCAGAGTTCTTGCGAGAGCACAATTTGAATTTGCTCAGCGAGTCACTCTGGGAACGAGCAATATACTCACTTCTATACTATAATTAGTCATAGTTACTAATTTCTTGTTCCAAAAAGTAACTGAGTTAGTAACTATATTACTCTATAATAAAAGTAAGTAGTTACCAGGGAAAGTAACTATTTGCGTTACTGTAAAAAAAAGAAAGTTACTATATGTCAAAGAATTTGGATTTTTCTGAGCAGTTTTCTCTTGGCCTTAATGTGTTAAATGGTTGAACTGCCCATTAAAGACCCTGATATGCTTCCAACTGAGGCCCCGTCCACGCTAACCCGGGTAAATCTACAAACCCATAAACATAAATGTGAAAACGCTGGGTTCACGTTGTAGTGTGGACAGAGTCGACGGAGGCTTTCAGAAACCATGATGTTCGGTTGCCATGACACTGCCACAAGCTTGCGCTCGAGACCGAGAAGCTCATCAAAAAAATGGCATGTGAAATGCAAATGATGATCTCTCTGTACAATGTACTAATTGATCTCCAGAAACAACTCGACCTATCGGCTCAAACATATTTGTTGCTCTATTAATAACATAAAACCCAAACACATACCTTTGTAAGAGTTTCCTTTTTGCTGCTTTGCAGTTATTTAACTCAAAACATTCACATGCACAACATTCTTTGTCAACTACACCAATATTAGGATTATTTGCTTGAACATGTTACCTAAGAATAAATTTCAGTGTTCAGTTCAGAGTTTCTCCTCTCCTCAAAAAACAACAACCTAACTTTTGTTTGCCAGCGACCAGACCCAAAACTTTGTGGTCCGTGTTAGAGGAAATGGAACAAGGCCTTCCATTACCACCCCATCCCTATTTATACATTCCGGCAGGACCCCCACAAGTCCTAGAGCCCACCTGCCACCAGCAGATGCTAGTTTATTTAGGAGTCTCTTAATTTTGTGCAATGGGAAACCCGGCGGCGTCAAGCTACGCCGCGCCGCTAAACTTGACAACACGCCCGAAAGACTAAAAAGAAACACAAAAGTGCTAAAACATAAGTGCGTTAGCACTACTGAATTATTTGTAAGCTTATTTGGTCATTCAGAGGTGATAACGCAGACAATGACTCATCACTAATTGATGCTGTTTTCGCGAGATCCTTTTAGGATCTCGCGAGAGGGGTTTGTTTTTTTGCTGTTGTTTTTATGTTTCTACGTTAACTAGCTGGTTATCTTAAGCAATACATCTATTCTGCAGGGTTATCTGCTGAAGGCCATGAGGTCCGTTATAAATCATATCTCGAATCCATCTATAATTTTTACCCATGAGCCCTTTTTTCTCTCGCCCTGTTTATCCTCTACCCAAAGCTGAGGTAATTATTCCCCTAGTTAAGATCTCTCTCTCTCTCCCCCCCCCCCCCCCCCGGTCCTCCTCCTCCATCTCCATAGTTCCCACTGTGACGGAGGTGATATGTGGGGGGGGGGGGGTGGGGAGGAAGGGATGGAGGGGGGGAGGAGAGATGGGGCCTGGATTTGCATTAACAAATTGGGTATGCTGTTGAATCTTGCTGGCTGGCTGGTGTCTTGTGTTGAGTCAGCCTCTCAGCCTCTCTCTCTCTCTCTCTCTCTCTCTCTCTCTCTCTCTCTCTCTCTCTCTCTCTCTCTCTCTTCTCATCTCTCGTCTCTCATCTCTCTCTCTCTCTCTCTCTCTCTCTCTCTCTCTCTCTCTCTCTCTCTCTCTCTCTCTCCCCGATGTCTCAGTTTCCAACAATCTGTGCATCTATCGCTTCCCTCCATTCCCTGCCTCTCCATCTATCTTCTCTCTCTTTCCCTCATTCGCTATCTCATCTTCCAGCACATATCTTTTTTTCCCCCACTCTCTTCTTTCTCCCCCGCCCTCTCCTCTCCAACTCCATCAGTCCCTCCCTCCCTCCCTCCCTCCTCCCTCCTCCCCTCCCTCCCTCCCTCCCCCCCCTCCCCCAGTAGTGCTTGACGTATTAATGCGTTCTGAATATAAGCTTGCGTGCGGCCGGAGGCCGGCAGTGGATTAGGCCATCTGTAAGCCAGGCTTCCACCGCTAATGAGAATTCATGTACCACTTTAAAAATAAAATATATAACAGGAGAAGAGGGGGGAAAATATGAATAAAGAGGCTGCTTTGCTTTCAGCCTTTTCTTTCATTTTTCCAGGGCTTGATTTGATTCCAGGAGTTTATATTCAAATTCATCTTCACGCACGGCTGTGCTTGAATAAAAAACAGCTATTGAGCTAAAGAAGGCTCGCTTTAAGGGGTGATTGAGGTTTTTTGTACCTCGTATAAACATGAAAGCGCGACGTTGTGAACTGCCAATTTGAAGCAATATTAAAGCAGCAGTATTAAGAATTTATACGTATTGTTCAAGCATGAATACTCATTATTAAGCTATTTATAATTTATAAATGATTAATAAGGTATAAAATATAACGTCAGGTTAGAAAACTATCTAGGCCTCACTAAGCATTATATTTAAAGGCTTGAAATGCCTCGATTGCCATTGCACCAAGTAATAAGTAGGTATATTCTCACTTTTGTATTCAGCCCCCACAGAAGTAGGGGCTGAATAGTAATTTATGGTTTATCAATACCTGAATTAAACACGAATTCCATGCTAATTAAGTGTCTACATAGCATTATAAACAATTAGCAAATCATCAATTTATTCTTTGTAAATTAACTTTTGAACCAATTTCACCCTATCTTATTATAATTCATAATGGATTATGGACAGTTTTTTAGTTTGAGTATTTTAGGAATAATGTTAGAGATACGCCCAATTTTCGACTACTTGATTAATGTTCAAGTTGCAACAAATATGCTGCATCTGCAATCAAGGGGATCAAAATTGCCACTATTCTAAATTGCTAATCATTATACTTTTAGTTTTAGTATTTCTCTATCAGTAGAGTTTACTTTTGTAGAGTCAACTCTACAAAAAATATTAATATTCAACATATTAAACTAACTCTCTGACAAACTACTCTTTACAGGTAGGAAAAAACGATTGAGTAGCTTTGAAATGAGAATGTCTACGCCCATAAATGGGCATGTGGGCGTGTCCACTGTTGACAAATTGACAGATTTTCTTACGAGTTCGGTCTATGTGATTGACCTTTCGGATCATATTCCAACTGGCTGAACCAATCAAACAATCGGTTTGCTCGGACTTTAAAGATACTCGTACAAAACAGACGGCTAGCTTAAGTTTGTCAGGAGAGTTGGTGTTTTCTCCAGATCCGCTGCTCTGCTGGTTTCAGAGTTGAACCCAGAGCTGAGCGGTCTTCTAATGGGACTAGCGCCGGGGCTGAGCTTGAGTTTCCGTGACGACTGAGCAAGACTGTTGTTATTATCCGAAGGGACTCAAAGAAGTGAATATTTTCAAAGAATTACAATACACAACACACACGCACACACACATGCACACACACACCCCAATTTTGTTTTTGTGTTTGTGTGTGTGTGTGTGTGTGTGCGTGTGCGTGTGCGTGTGCGTGTGCGTGTGCGCGTGTGCGTGCGTGCGTGTCGGCACCTACCCCCATTGAATTTATTAAGCGTTGGCTTGTGTATTCTCGACCTGTTTGAACTTCTGTGCGAGAATGAAACGTGTGACAGCCCCCTTGAACCCCAATTTAAGACAGATCTTCTTTACTCCCCGCTTCACGGGGGCTGTTAAGGCCGGCGGCTTGTGCAAGCAGCCACGAAGAGAGACAAGCCTTCGTGTGAAACACACTCACGACCGTGACGCCGTCAGGTCAAACAGGCCCTGGCATCAGCACCGTAGCTGAGCAAATTGTGTTCAGACTGAAGCACGAGTGCATCGCCCTGCGTGGCGTGCGTGTGTGCGTGTTTGTGTGCGTGCGTGCGTGCGTGCGTGCGTGCGTCCGTCTCGGTCTGAATGAACAAACCTGTGTGTTTGTGTGACACTGTGTGTGTAAGCGTGTGTGTGTGTGTGTGTGTGTTTATGTACAGTTTGTGTGACTGTGTGTGTGTATGTTTACATGTTTCTGTGTATTTGCTTATCTGCATGTGTGTGAGTGTATGTGCGTGTGTGTGTGTGTGTGTGTATGCATGTGTGGGTGAGTGTGTGCGTGCATGCGTCTATGAATACGTGTGTGTGTGTGTATGTATGCATGCGTGCGTACGTATGGGTGCGTGAGTCTCTTCCTCATCCTCATCCTCTTTATCTCCTTCGTCTTCATTCTATCTTCCCCCTGTTAGGCTATTCTCCAACGGCGCGTTACTATCTCTCAATGAGGAGGACGCACAGATACACTGCAATCGACTCCTCAGACAGTTTCTCGCCAAATGTCCTTCTCGTGTTGTGATATTTTTGCTGCGTGTTTTATTGTGTGTATTTTCCTCTCTGAGGTATCACACAGATTTCACCGAGTCGCAGGATTTGAACAATCTGGCTAGCACAGCACTTACATAAAAATGGACTCCGGATTCTGTGAAATATTAAAAAAAATCAGATATTTGAGTCACACAGAAAAATTGATGATCGAAGGTCCTATTATGTGTATTATTAGTACTCACCGAGCCCATAGATAAAACCTTTTAGTGAAACATGGTTTCTATTCTGGTGTGGTGCTTTGATTGTGATTGTGGACTAAAAGAGAGAGAGCAAGAGAGAGCGAGAGAGAGAGAGAGAGAGAGAGAGAGAGAGAGAGAGAGAGAGAGAGAGAGAGAGAGAGAGAGAGAGAGAGAGAGAGAGAGAGAGAGAGGGAGAGAAGGAGAGAGAGAGAGAGAGAGAGAGAGAGAGAGAGAGAGAGAGAGAGAGAGAGGAGGGAAGGAGAGAGAGAGAGAGGAGGGAGGGAAGGAGAGAGAGAGAGAGAGAGAGAGAGAGAGAGAGAGAGAGAGAGAGAGAGAGAGAGAGAGAGAGAGAGAGAGAGAGAGAGGTTTTGAAACCGACTCCAAAAAGTGTCTCATCCTTCCTAACGTTGCTCTCACTCAGAGGCAGGCGCCGCTGACCGGAACAGAGACCCTCAAAGCCCGTTTCCCTCGCTAGCAGCTGATGGATGGCTCCGTTGTTTTTCTCACAAATGACGCTCAAACGATAGCTGTCCTATATTACGTACAGCACCTTAAAAGACTGTGATACTTTGTTGTGACGCTTTAAATCTGCAACCCCCGTCCAATTGCGACGGCTGCTCCGTGCTCTGTTTCTGAAACGCGAGTTTTGATTGATTGATTGTTCTGAGCTTTGCGTGTAAGTCGCCTCTGGTATGCATCTAACCGCCTCCTGAAGGTTAGCTGAAGGTTAAGTTTAACCGGGACATCAACTTAAAATCCTATATTCAGAGGGAGGGAGGGGGGGGGGGGCTGAGGAGACATGAATTTCGGGCTGTGAGGATAGGCTGGCTTGGACTTGAGTGAGCGGGCGGGCGGGTGGGGGGCGGGTGGTGAGAGAGAAATGTGTGTGTGTTTGGATCAAGCTTTGTGTGTAAGCGTGCTGGATTGAATCTGGTTTGTGTGTTTGTGTGTGGGTCAAGCTATGTGCATGTAACTCTAACCTGTGTGTGTTCGCATGTGTGTGTCAAGCTTAGGTCGTGTGTGTCTGGATGTGTGTGTGTGTGTGTGTGTGTGTGTGCACGTGCGTTTATGTTTGTGTGTGTGTGTGTATATGTGTGTGGGTATTTGCATGTCTGCGTGTGTTTGTTTGTTTGTCTGTATGTGTTTGTGTATTTGCGTGTGTAGGTGCGTTTGAGTGTATGTTTACACGTTTGCGACTGTGTGCTTATCTGCGTGTGTATGTTTGTGTATGTATGTGTATATGGGTATGTATGCATGTGTGTGTGTGTGTGTGTGTGTGTGTGTGTGTGTGTGTGTGTGTGTGTGTGTGTGTGTGTGTGTGTGTGGTGTGTGTGTGTGTGTGTCGTGTGTGGTGTGTGTGTGTGTGTGTGGTGTGTGTGTGTGTCTGTGTGTGGACTACCCGCAGCTTGGGGTTGTCAGCCTACTGGCACTAGCGTGTGTTGTCGAGCCCCGCCCCGGCTCAGTCGGACAGGGAGACACACAAGGGTTCAACGGCCATGTCACCAAACACTCACCGCACTCTAAAGTCGTTGACGTAGATCACGACTCCATCAAGAAGCCATTACAGAATACAAAAATGGAAATGCTTGTACACTCCTTTTATAACCACCAATGAGCTACGTGTGTGTGTGTGTGTGTGTGTGTGTGTGTGTGTGTGTGTGTGTGTGTGTGTGTGTGTGTGTGTGTGTGTGTGTGTGTGTGTGTGTGTGTGTGTGTGTGTGTGTGTGTGTGTGTGTGCATGTGTGGCCATCTTCGTGTATGTGGTGGTGTGTGTGTGTTTGTCTGTGTGTTAGTGTGTGTGTGTATTTCTGCATGCGTGTGTGTGTCTGTGTGCATGTGTGGCCGTCTTCATTTATATGTCTGTGTGTGTGTGTGTGTGTGTGTGTGTGTGTGTGTGTGTGTGTGGGTGTGTCCTTGTTTGTGTGTGTGCGTGTGTGTGCATGTGTGGCCATCTTCATGCATATGAGTGTGTGTGTGCTTGAATGTGTGTGTGCAGTTGTGCGTACGAAAGGAACGTCTCCTTATATTAAACCTTGATTAATCCTCCTATTGAGAGAGAGCTTTCTATAAACATTCAACTGTGTGCCATGACTGTACACGATCAAATTTCCACAAAGTAACTCACAAGAATAAAAGTCGAAGGTAACTACGGTAACACTGGGAGGAGTTTGTAAAAACTCCTTCATTACCCTGCAAAGTTAATCTCACTGCAACAGCTTGCATTCACTTTTTCATAACCCCCAAGTATTAAAAACAGGCGTCATCCTAAAGGTGTTTCTGGCCTCATTTACAACGGTCCCTAATATCTAATGTGATCGTTTGAAGTTGAATACAGGGCGATCTTATGAGGCGCGTTTCCAGGCCAGTGAACACTTTGGACTGGTGGAAGAGATGGTGAACTTTGGTCCAAACTATGAGACACACGAGAGTTTATGTTTTGCAGACATTAAATATTATTGGGTTGGAGAGGGGGAGAGAAAGAGAGGGAGAGAGAGAGAGAGAGAGAGAGAGAGAGAGAGAGAGAGAGAGAGAGAGAGAGAGAGAGAGAGAGAGAGAGAGAGAGAGAGAGAGAGAGAGAGAGAGGAGAGAGAGAGGAGAGGGAGAGAGAGGGAGGGAGAGAGAGTAAGTGAGTAGAGGGAGTGAGAGAGATAGAATGTCAAAGTGAGTGAGTGAGTGGAGAGTAGGGAGTAGGATAGTGTACTACAGTGTGTGTGGAGAGATGAGATGAGATGATGGTGAAGGAGCCGTGAACACAGAGAGTGTCGAAAGTCTAAATAGGAGACGACGAGCATAGAGAATGGAGGCGTGCACGTCAGAGCACAACATGTGGATGATGATGAAGAGAGAGAGAGATGGTGAGGAGGGAGGGACATCAGTCGAGGTGAGCATGAGAGAGAGAAGGGAGAGAGGAAGGAGGGAGAGAGAGAGGGAGAGAGAGAGAGTAGAGAGAGAGAGTGAAGAGAGAGAAGAGAGATGATGTACACAGTGTGAGAGAGAGAGAGAGAGAGGGAGGAGGAGAGAGAGAGAGAGAGAGAGAGAGAGAGAGAGAGAGAGAGAGAGAGAGAGAGAGAGAGAGAGAGAGAGAGAGAGAGAGAGAGAGAGAGAGAGAGAGAGAGAGAGAGATAGGGTGTACACAGCGTGAGAAAGAGTAATGTTGAAAGAGAGAGGATGGAAAAATGGAGATGAAATATGTATCTTCCAGCGACCGGTCAAATAAAACGAATAAAAGTATCAAAGTTGCTGTGAAACAATACTTACCAAACTCTCTTCCGACCAACACCTGGCACTGGCTGCCTGCCGTCGGGAGCCCAACTTGTTGAATTATTATGATTTGTAAAGTTAGGTCGGGCTTGCATCCATCAAGTGGAGGTCTGCAGATACAAAATCGTACAAAATGAAGTTGTATATTTACACCAGCCTGAGTACGTATCCTTTCGTCAGGGAGTGCAGGGCTAAATAATTCAACGTTCATATCCAAGACAATAAATAAAAAAGAAAGAAAGAAACGAGTGTATAAAGAACCGGAAAAGAGCTGTCAGTGTGTGAAGATACGCGATTCTTTAATACGCCGTTAAAAGACCGGTGACAGCAGAGTAATTAATTCCACACTTTGAAGTGAAAACTCGAGGTGACACCCCGAAAAAACTGAAAACACAACAAACAAAAACAAAACCAAGCAAAACGAAAAAATAAACCTTTGTCGTCCATCAAGTCTGACGGCGTGCGAGATCGGAGACCCGCGTAGAAGCAGTCTGGTTTGGCCACAATGCGATACTCTTTTAACGGATCAATCTTTCTTTTGGTACGGCTATGCTAGATTGTGTATATTGATTTTATATATTTTTATTTTTATAGATATTTATTTCCTTAAGTGCGCCTCCAAGTGAACCAAAGATGGAACACCAATTGGAGTTGCAACTGAATTCCTAGCAAACCAAATAAACTGATGTTTGTATTGTTATGAAGCACACATTTTGTTTCACCGCACCATCGAATGTCATGGAATAAATATGAAAAATCGGGGTTTATCCGTTCAACACAGCTGCAGACAACTAGCTTGGTCGCTCAAAGTTAACTTCTAAATGATTTTTCTCGGTTAACAGTAAAACTGGTGAATATGTTTTCCCGAAGTTCCCCACATTATTAACATCAAACTCAACTTTTATTTTCAAACTTTTAAACCATAAAAAGAGGGGGGATTGTATCATTTATTTTAATAGCTGGTGAAGGCTCTTCCCGGCCTTCTTAAGTCCTGCCAACATTACACCGATCACCACAGTTAATGATCAACTCCCCTTTTTTGTGTCCCTTCCACGACGTACCTTCATGTATCCCCTGGAGAAAAAAAATGTCGGCCGACATTATTCACACAACTTTTTTTCCTTTTCATATTTTTTTGTATTCTTTTTTTTTTTTATTCGTACACATTTCAAACAGCATGACAGAACTCTGCATAGATCCTTTCCCGGCCTGTCTGTCTGTCTGTCTGTCCGCCTGTCCATCTGTCCGTCAGTCCACGAGAACTTCTCACACCGGTTTGCCCCCGCATTGCACAGAGGTTCGCTTCAACGCATAGCAATTAAGGAGACACGCGAGCTAGCTAGCTGCCACGGCGCTGGCAGAACAAGGAGGACGCTTCGCTAACAAGATGTCAGTTGGGCGAGAGAGAGAGAGAGAGAGAGAGAGAGAGAGAGAGAGAGAGAGAGAGAGAGAGAGAGAGAGGAGAGAGAGAGAGAGAGAGAGAGAGAGAGAGAGAGAGAGAGAGAGTATGCATGTGCGTGTGTGTGTGTGTTTCATACATGCATTGATATAGTGTGTGTGTGTGTGTGTGTGTGTGTGTGTGTGTGTGTGTGTGTGTGTGTGTGTGTGTGTGTGTGTGTGTGTGTGTGTGTGTGTGTGTTTCGTACATACATGATAGAGTGTGTGTTTGTGTGTGTGTGTGTGTGCGTGCATGTGTGTGCTTGCCTGCGTGCGTGGGCGGGCGTTTCCGCGGGTTACCTATGTCCATTCCATCCAATCCGACATCAGCAGCCGTCAGTACACCTCCAGACCCCCAGAACGCCCCCGGCGTTGGTCACGTAACACATCACCTCGCCTCGCCTCGTCTCTAGGAAGTGTTTGCTTGGCTTCAACGAACCAACGTGAGGCAAAGTAATCCTTAGTGCATATGCAAAACAGGGAGGGGGGGGGGGGGGGGTGGGCACACACTCTGTGTGCAGGGAGACTTTCTTCTTCCTTTATTCTAATCGTATCTCTTTGTCTCCTCCGTTTTCCCGCTGAACAGAGATTAGGACGTGTCTCACCGTCTCCGAAGCCACACAAGAACAAGCCGTTCCTCTGAAAGTGGCCTGACTCTCATTTGCCTCTCGCTCCCTTTGTACTTAAGGGGCACAATGAACCTCCCCAACTCCCCCCCCCCCCCTCCACTCCTCTGCCCCGCTCATTATCGGAGAGGAAATCAAATTATATTTTGTTGTCGTTGTTGTTTCTCCCGAAATACCGTGTGTTGGTCCACTTACCCCGGGGCTGGGCGTCCCTCGGGGATGGGAGGAGTGTGAGCTTATCACCATTTCAAAAGGAGAGGATAGTTTAATAGTTTACAGCGTTAGCACAACGCTCGATCAACACAACGGCATGAGAGCGTGTGCGGGAATGGCAATATCATCCCACTGCAGACACAAATAGGCGTTCTCGTGTGGTGGGGGGGGGGGGGTTCTCGTTTACGCAGACTGGAACGCCCCCCCTTCTTATTCCTCGTCGCCTTTCTTGCTGAACTGTATTAAAATGTCAAAGTGTACTACTCCGAAGCCACGCAAACAGTGTTGTGAATGAACGTCCAAAGCTTTTCAAATCGTATTCAGTGTTTTATTGGGATACACGTTGATATTCGTCAAGCCGGAGAAGTGATTCCGGAAATGATTTTGTTAAGAGGACCAATCACAGCACTTTCCGTCGACGGATAGTTAAAAAATATTGGATGCGCACTTACGCCTCGTTTCCACATATGTATGTTTTTCGTATCCGTACTTCCGTAAATTTACGGAAGGGGTCGCTTGTGCTTTACGTACGGACATGAATTTATTTACGGACAGCCAAAAAGATGGGGGAAAAAACCAACCAGCCAAAAACTGCCTTGTCCAGCATGATGCCCTGCGTCTCTGCCATCTCTGGCGATTGCGCCAATATAGATAAGCGATGGCGAGCACTCTCACTCGTGTTGGTGTCATCGCAAAGTCTATTTAACAAAAATAAAAATGAGCGCTGAAATTATTGAGGGAAATTACAGCAGTAGACTATAATTATATAATTAGGGGTATCCATAGCCATAAATTAGGCCTATAAAAATAATACAATCAATATACAATCAAATCCGACTGTATTTTATATTAAACTCATACAAACGAATGATCAAACAGATATCTGACTGTTATTTATGTAAAACATATGATATATTAAACTGATCTATAACCATTATAACCATTTCATATCAAAATGATGTATAGAGGATCGGAAAATAGAAATAGGCCTACTCACAATTTGTCTTTCAAACTCAAAAGCAAGCGAGCTAGCAAAACTTTCATCCGGTATCTCCGTAAAACGACGGCGAAAGTTAAATTTTTTGAACGTATATTACGGACATACCGGACAGAAATTTTACGGAGGGGAGGAGTCTCGGAGGAAAAACGGACATTATGGAGAATCACATCGGAATGAATGGACTTTCGGTCGGAGACGGTTGGATCGCATACGAGAATGTACGTATGTGGAAACGAGGCGTTAAGCTACAGAGAGGGTCTCCGACAGGCTCTCTGGCTACAGAGAGGGCTCTCCGTGTCTACGTACAGCACTTTACGGAGGACTATAACCGGCCTATCTTTCACCGTCAACACCGACCCCCTTCCTTCGCACAGCTGTCAACATCCGGAACAGAAGTTTAAAAATAAGACCTAGTAGCAAGTACGGTACGGGTAGCAAAGAACTAACGTTACCAAATGGGGCGCTCCTTGATTGCCGAATCTGATGAGAGAGATAAAATTGCCATTAAGGAAGGAAAGCAAAGCATAGTGCTTCGCGGTATGCTTTGCGAAACCCAGTATGCCTTTCGAAACACCTGGTGATTGGTCGATGAAACGCATACCAGGAACGCCTTAAAGGGAGTTCTTGTGTCGTGACGGAAACGCCCAAGCCTGCAGCTGGACCCTTCTCGGGAATGGAGGAAGCGGTTCAGACACAAGTCTGTCCGCCTCTCGCATGCACACACGTGCGCACACACGTGCAGAGTCTGGCCCTCTCTCCTATGGAAAGCCAAATGGGTCATAAACGCCTGCCCAGACGTGTGCTTTGCATAGGTAGACGAAATTTCATGTGTTTTTTGCGCATTTTCACGTGAAATATCGTGTGCCCAAAGTGAACACGAAATGTCACGTGCTTTTCTGCGCATTTTCACGTGAAATATCGTCTGCCCAAAGTGAACGTGTTGACACGTTACCATTTGGACACACGCGAAATATATCGTCTGCCAAAGACACAAAAGCTTACGCGTGCAGAATATGCAACTAGCACTAGATGGCGCACGTGGTCGCTTCCTATAGTCTATGTTTGCACACCTCGCGGGAGCGCGCACAGCTGAAGGGAAACTAACCGTAATGATTTCTGAAGGCGTGGCTGTGCTTGAGCGTGGGATTTCAGATAGTTATGCTAAAACAATATTTTTTAATGTGGAAAATGAATGTGGGGTGTCATCCACACTGTCTAGGTCGATCAAATAAAGTAAGCTGGTGCTGAGAAGACCATTTGATTCCTATCATTCTTTGATTTGAAGTCTCACTAGCCGCGTTTACATGGCAGATCTATGCCGAATAGATTTCAATGCGGCATAGATCTGTTCCGAAATGTGTTCCGAATGAACTGTAATAGCCTACATGGCAGTGACAAAAATGTCCGTTATGTCCCTCGCGCACACCTGACACATCTCTGGACCGGCGGCGAGATAATGGACGTGTTATCACTATCGGGGATTTTAAATTTAAATTTAATGAAAGCACAGCAGGAGAGAGCTTTTCTCTCCCTGCTCCTTCAAGAAAGAAGAAAGAAAGAAAGTAATAGTAATCACCAGTAATTCGTAATTAATAAACACCCATGTCCCGGCTCTTAGCAACCGGACACGCTTACCGGACTACTTTAACGGAGTGATAACAAAGACGTGAATCAGGCAATAAATCCACTTTCCTTGACAGCGGTGAAGTTCGGTGTGCTTAAAAGTACCGACGGAGCTCAGTGGACCAATTGCGAACTACTGCGGCGGCTCTAAGTTAAACCCCAATCTATGCGGAATAAGTGTATACATGGCGATTTAAAACGGGCTACACCACCTATTCTGTGCGGCATAGAATCTATGCCGCACAGATAATTGTATTCCGAATGAGGCGTATACATGACCATTTTCTATGCCGCATAGATGTGTCCATGTAAACGCGGCTACTGAGTGTTATGGGGTACATGCTTTATTCGGCAGAACTGATTGCTAAACAGATATGAGCTGCCGAGAAGTGCATCCCCCTGGTTGGATTGCTGCTGCTGCTGCTAACATGTGTTGTAGTACACATTGAATCAGTAAGGGATAATGTATAGTTCGGAGGTTGTTATTCCATCCAACCCCGTTGGATGGAACCCCGACGCGAAGCGGAGGGTTCCATACAACCTGAAGGGGTTTATTTCTCCATAACAACCGACTAACTATACATTATCCCGCTTATTACACGGCTTTACGAGTGAAATAAATAATAAACAATAGATAATAACCCACAATGATTCAGCAGCGACAAGGATTCGTCGATAAAGTAAAGTAGCGCGGTAAAGAGCGCTGTCCCTAGCAACGGTCTGTTATGACGACGGTCCGTTATACAGAAATAACAGACCGCAGAACGCAGCGCTGGACCAATCAGAAGAGCAGCATTCAATAGAGCCGTGTAATAAGCTATATTAACGCAATGCGCGGACCAAGGACACCCTTCATTCTGACGTTGGAGGAATATAATGAACAGTCTATAGTTTAGTTTCACCTTGATAGTTTTTTGGCCTACTTGTATGGATGCTGAAATGACTTCAAGAAATAAATATTTGGGTATATTTACTTGCATCTTTCAAACATAGACTATAAACATCATAGACAATGCGACTAGCGCTAGATGGCGCAAGTGGTTGCTTTGTATAGTCTATGTTTGGAAAGATGCAAGTAAATTATGCTCAAATGTGTATAATTCTTTAAGAAGTGGTTTCACATCATCTAGGCTATACTAGTAGGCCAAATAACTATCAACGTTGAAAGTAATCCATGGACTGTTTCATTATATTCTCCCAACGTTAATATGTGGACAATAAAGCGAAAGTGGTTTATAACGTGCTTCTGATTCTTCAAATTGTGCTTTCGGACGTAACTCATAGAAGTGACCATGACTGCTTTCTACTAATGATTGTCCTCTACGAGTTATATTGTTGATCTGTAACAAATAAGAGTAGAGAAAATACATGTTCACATATGCACACAAAAGAACGTGAAATGAAATGTTGCTTAGTTGTGTCCAAACGTGAACGTGTATTTGTTTATGATCAACATACAACTCGTAGAGGACAATCATCAGTAAAAGAGACGTCTTATAAACATACAGACACCGGAAACATCTCTGCAGCGCTAATTAGACACTCTGGGTCTACGAGTGAATTAAAGCCCATGTAGATATTAGCATCTTTGGCACGCCTGTGTGTGTGTGGGTGTGGGTGTGGGTGTGGGTGTGTACGTGTATGTGCTTCCGTATATGCGTGTTTGCGTCTACGTGTTTGTGTGTTTGAGTATATACGTGTGTGTGTGTGTGTGCGCTATATGTGTGCATATGTGTCTGCGTGTGTATAGTTTGTGTGTGTGTGTGTGTGTGTGTGTAAATATACTCAAATATTTATTTCTTGAAGTCATTTCAGCATCCATACAAGTAGGCCAAGAAACTATCAAGGTTAAACTAAACTATAGACTGTTCATTATATTCCTCCAACGTCAGAATGAAGGGTGTCCTTGGTCCGCGCATTGCGTTAATATAGCTTATTACACGGCTCTATTGAATGCTGCTCTCTGATTGGTCCAGCGCTGCGTTCTGCGGTCTGTTATTTCTGTATAACGGACCGTCGTCATAACAGACCGTTGCTAGGGACAGCGCTCTTTACCGCGCTACTTTACTTTACCGACGAATCCTTGTCGCTGCTGAATCATTGTGGGTTATTATCTATTGTTTATTATTTATTTCACTCGTAAAGCCGTGTAATAAGCGGGATAATGTATAGTTAGTCGGTTGTTATGGAGAAATAAACCCCTTCAGGTTGTATGGAACCCTCCGCTTCGCATCGGGGTTCCATCCAACGGGGTTGGATGGAATAACAACCTCCGAACTATACATTATCCCTTACTGATTCAATGTGTACTACAACACATGTTAGCAGCAGCAGCAGCAGCAATCCAACCAGGGGGATGCACTTCTCGGCAGCTCATATCTGTTTAGCAATCAGTTCTGCCGAATAAAGCATGTCATGTACCCCATAACACTCAGTAGCCGCGTTTACACATGGACACATCTATGCGGCATAGAAAATGGTCATGTATACGCCTCATTCGGGAATACAATTATCTGTGCGGCATAGATTCTATGCCGCATAGAATAGGGTGGTGTAGCCCGTTTTAAAATCGCCATGTATAACACTATTCTCCGCATAGATTGGGGTTTAACTTAGAGCGCCGCGCCGCAGTAGTTCGCAAATTGGTTCCACTGAGCTCCGTCGTCGGTACTTTTAAGCACACCGCGAACTTCACCGCTGTCAAGGAAAAGTGGATTTATTGGCCTGATTCACGTCTTTGTTATCACTCCGTTAAAGTAGTCCGGTAAGCGTGTCCGGTTGCTAAGAGCCGGGACATGGGTGTTTATTTATTAATTACGAATTACTGGTGATTACTATTACTTTCTTTCTTTCTTCTTCTTTCTTGAAGGAGCAGGGAGAGAAAAGCTCTCTCCTGCTGTGCTTTCATTAAATTTAAATTTAAAATCCCCGATAGTGATAACACGTCCATTATCTCGCCGCCGGTCCAGAGATGTGTCAGGTGTGCGCGAGGGACATAACGGACATTTTTGTCACTGCCATGTAGGCTATACAGTTCATTCGGAACACATTTCGGAAACAGGATCTATGCCGCTTGAAATCTATTGCGGCATAGATCTGCATGTAAACGCGGCTAGTGAGACTTCAAATCAAAAGAATGATAGGAATCAAAATGGTCTTCTCAGCACCAGCTTACTTTATTTGATCGACCTAGACAGTGTGGATGACACCCCACATTCATTTCCACATAAAAAAATATTGTTTTAGCATAACTATCTGAAATCCCACGCTCAAGCACAGGCACGCCTTCAGAATTCATTACGGTGGTTTCCCTTCAGCTGTGCGCGCTCCCGCGAGGTGCAAACATAGACTATAGAAGCGACCACGTGCGCCATCTAGTGCTAGTTGCATATTCTGCACGCGTAAGCTTTGTCTTTGCGCAGACGATATTCGCGGTGGTGCCAAATGGTAACGTGTCAACACGTTCACTTTGGGCAGACGATATTCACGTGGAAAATGCGCAGAAAAGCACGTGACATTTCGTGTTCACTTTGGCACACGAATATTTCACGTGAAAAATGCGCAAAAAACACATGAAATTTCGTCTACCTATGCAAAGCACACGTCTGGGCAGGCGTTTATGACCCATTTGGCTTTCCATAAGTAAGTGTGTTTGAGTGTGTTGTGTGTGTGTGTGTTTGTGTGTATGTTTGTTTGTGTGTATGTGTGTGTGTGTGTATGTGTGTGTGTGTGTGTGTGTGTGTGTGTGTGTGTGTGGTGTGTGTGTGTGTGTGTGTGTGTGTGTGTGTGTGTGTGTGTGTGTGTGTGTGTGTGTGTCTGTGTCGCTGCGCGCGTGTGTGTGTGTGTGTTGTTCTACCAGCTCAGGTGGTGCATCAACTAACAGAAAGGATAATTCAGCAGGATAATTCCAGTAGCCCCATTCTGTGGATACATTATGACAGGGTCACGACCCCATGACCCTGGGGGGGCGGGGGGGTTTGTGTTCGACAGACACATGATGAACCTGGTGGGGTTTCCAGTGTTCTCTCTCTCTCGTTCCCTCCCTCCCTCCCTCTGTCTCGTTCGCCATGTCGCTCTCTCTCTCTCTCGCTCTCGCTCTCTCTCTCTCTCTCTCTCTCTCTCTCTCTCTCGCTCTCTCTCTCGCTCTCTCTCTCGCTCTCTCTCTCTCTCTCGCTCTCGCTCTCTCTGCTCTCTCTCTCTCTCTCTCTCTCTCTCTCTCTCTCTCTCTCTCTCTCTCTCTCTCTCTCTCTCTCTCTCTGGCTCCCTTTCTCCCTCCCTCCCTATCTTTCTCTCTCTCCCTTCCCCTCTTCACATCTCCCCCCCCCCCCTCTCTCTCTCTCTCCCCCTCTCCCCCCTCCCTAATGTCAGGACTCACTAGGAGCAGAAGGAATCCGTAACCCCTCCCATTGTGATGCGAGGGGCTCTCCTGTCCTTAACCCTCTGCCCCCCCCCCCCCCCCCCCTGGCTCCAGTTCTGGGACCGGATGAAGCTGTACATGATGCCCTCCAAGCACCAGCCCGACTTTGCGTACCTGCGCCACGTGCCCCTCAGACGCGTCCACCTCTTCACGCTGGTGCAGGTCATCTGTCTGGCCGTGCTCTGGACCCTCAAGTCCACCTTCCTCGCCATCATCTTCCCCGTCATGGTAGGCCCCGCCCCCTGGAGCCGGAGCCATGGGTCAGGGACCGCGGGCGGGGGGGGGGGGGAGGATGGGGAGAGAGGAGGGGTGGGGGGTGAGAGGGAGGGAGGGGGGGGGGGGAGGGATGGGGAGGATGGGGGGGGGGATACGTCCTCAATAAAGTCACTCAATACAAAAGCAGCTGTTTAAACATGTGCATAATAAAATAATAGATTATAAATGAATGCATGATGCCATGCCATATGTCCCAAATAGTTACCAAAACTCCCTATTAGTGTAAAGGACATATGCAGAAAAGGTCCTGATAATTGAGTGCTGGGTTCCATGGTCCAGGAGGACGGCTGCTGAAAGGCTCTGTTCTACAGCCTTTTCTAAATCTGAGTGTCCCCGTCAGATCCTCGGGCTGATGGTCGTACGCAAGCTGCTGGACATGGTGTTCTCCCAGCACGACCTGGCCTGGATAGACGACGTCCTGCCCGGGAAGGAGAAGAAGAAGAAGAACAAGAACAAGGACGAGGACAAGAAGAAGAAGGGGAAGGAGAAGAGGAAAGACAAGAAGAAAACGGAAGACTTGGACGACGAGGTGAGAAATGTAGGCGTCTGCTGCCCCCCGCTGGTGATGATCAGGAGCATGACATGGATCATCCCGTCTCAATCCGTGCCCGCGCTAATACAATCTAATTTGTATTCCCTTGTGCTTGTGTGTTCTTGTTGTATTTTGTGTGTGTTTGTGTGTGTGTGTGTGTATTTGCGTGCGCTTTGTGTGTGCGTGTGTGTTCATTTTGTATTTTGTGTGTCTGTTTCTGCGTGCGGTGGTGTTTTTGTGTGGGTGTGACGTGTGTTTTTGTTGTGTGTGTTCATGGTGTGTGACTTATGTATTTTGTGTGTGTGTGTGTGTGTGCGTGTTTGTGTGTGTGTGCCTTCTTTTGTATTTTGTGTGTGTGTGTGTTCGTATTGTGTGTGTGTGTGTGTGTGTGTGTGTGTGTGTGTGTGTGTGTGTGTGTGTGTGTGTGTGTGTAGGATAAGTACCATGCCTATTCCAACTGCTCCGCGAGCTCCGAGTCGGACGTGGAACCGCAGGTACTGTGTCCTCAACCTGCACATCCCCTTACCAGGACCTCGTTGCACGCCGCCCTTCTCCCCCACAATCTACTCAGTGGGCCGCCTACTGCCGCCCCGCCGCCACGCACCGCCCCTAACACACACACACACACACACGTAGACCGACAGACAGACAGACAAACAGACAGACAGACAGACAGACAGACAGACAGACAGACAGACAGACGTGTCAAACATAACAACATAATTACAATAATCCATTGCGAAATTTGACAACCTACCCGTTCTTTGCCTTATATTGCAACTGGTAAAATTTCCAGATAAGGCATTCCTATACATTTTTTCTTTTAACCTTCGATTGTAATGTCAGATCCCACATTTCCTATCTGGGATTAATAAAGAGAGTCAGTAGTAAGGATGTATCCTAGCATACTGCCCTCTCCTTCAATTGAATCAAGATAACAGAAACCTTTTATGTATTGTAGTGTACTGGTGTGTCTGTGGGATCAATACTGCAACCTTCCTGAGCCTCAAGTTATTACTTTAGATTGGAGGCAATTATCCCCTAACCGAAGCTACTTACTGTCTGGGCGCTTTTGTTTGGTGGAAAACTCTGAGATCAATAAAGTTCTACTGATGATGCCATCTCTGTCCAGTGTGTTGTGGCCACAGTTCTACCATGCTAGCTCTACCCAGAGTGGTGTAGTCACAGTTCTATAATGCTAACTCTGTCATTAACGTTGTGGTCACAGTCCTATGATGCCAACTATGTCACGTGTGTTGTGGTCACAGTTGAAGGTCTCTCTTGTTAACGTCTTGATGGTTTCTGGTTTGTTTTGCAACATGCTTTGGTTTTGCTTGTTTCTTTTGTCCATCGATTGAGTTCAGATCCTTTGTTTCTATGGACACGCTAGCACACTCCTCCCTCCCTCCCTCCCTCCCTCCCTCCCTCCCTCCCTCCCCCCTCTCTCTCCCCTCACTCCCTCCTGCTCCTCCCTCTCTCCTCCTCCCTCACCCCTGCCTCCTCTCTCCATCCTACTCTCTCTTTACCTCACCCCTGCCACCTTTCTCTCTCTCTCCCTCCCTACCTCAATTCCACCTCCAATCATGCCTCCCTCCCTCAGCCCATCCCCCTTTCTCCCTCCCCCCTCCCTCCCTCCCCTCCCTCCCTCCCTCCCTCCCCCTCCCTCCACCAAAGCATTTTGCCTGGACATTTTCCCATCAAATTGGTTTGAGCCAGCGATGGTTTCTGGATATAGTGTTTCATCTCAATCCCTGAACGTCAGTCTGTGTATCTTCGGTTGTGAACTTGTCTGGGCCTTCACTTTCCTCGCTTCAAATCAACATTGTTGTCCAAAAGTAGACTTGCATAGGAGGTTACTTGCAAAGGGTTAAATATTCATGCAATATGCCATTCAGTCGTTGCTATTCAGTAATTTAGCAGATCCTGAATAAGTCTTACTTATTTGTGTATTTTCTACATAGTTTTATAGATCTATATGTCATTAAGTAGGGGGAGCATTGTGATAACAATGACAGCTTGACGTTCCCCAGCATTCACCCTTACATCTGAGAATCTCCTTGCCCGTCGTCACCCGCGGTGCTGGGCCGAGGGCTGCCGCGTGCCCCGTCCCCCACGTTAAGATCGAGATGGAGTCGGACTACGAGTCCGAGTCAGAGTCCGACCACGTGGTTCACCGGCGCGACATAAGCAGCGAGACCACGCTCTAACTCCGGCGGCAGGGGGCG
Organism: Melanogrammus aeglefinus; assembly: GCA_900291075.1. Lineage (NCBI taxonomy): Eukaryota > Metazoa > Chordata > Actinopteri > Gadiformes > Gadidae > Melanogrammus > Melanogrammus aeglefinus. Next base: position 117,159 of record OLKM01001576.1, read on the forward strand.
CCAGAGCCAGTCGTGCACGTTGTTTGCGTGGAGCTCTGAACGGTTGACTTGCAGAACTGTCTTACGCCTGCAGGGGGCAGCGCACCGCACAATGCTGTGTTCCCATAGCAACTGATTGAAGGTCAACGTTGGCGATTTCGCCAATTAACTTAATTTCTGTTAAGATCACTTCCGTGACGACTGTTTTTTTTTAACCAGTAGAGTTTTTCTACGAACGTGTTTGGAAATATTGTAACCGTCTCCCAAAATATTTAATATATGTACTTGAAGAAAGATAATAGGCTATGTGTATATCGCTGTGCTGTATATGAAAATGTGTTTATATTTATACATAGTTAGCTGTGAAAATACGCTACGTGTGTGAATCCTAACCAAACTTTACATCATTACTAAACCCCAAACTAGAGAGAACAATGTGGGCTCAAATTCTGACATTAGATCTCAAATTTAAATTCCTCTGCAGGGATGTATTGCATACTGTGTGGGAGAGGCCAACCATTTATTAAAGCATCTACGTGTTGTGGTTGCCAAAAAGATCGATATTGAATCGAACTGTATATTTTCAAAAACAAAACCAGAGTATATTCTTGTAACAATAAGTTGTATGATTAAAATAACGTCACTTTTAAATCTGACCACTTGTTTTGTCTTTTATACCATAGCCTATATGCTAATGCTATTCAATAGATACATTTTTTACGTAATTTACATGATCATTTATTAATATAAATGTGAGCCCATATGACCTGAGCACAGCTTATTCATAACCATAATTATGCATTTACATCCTTAAAGTAGAACATACAAGATTGGGTATTTTGCTTCTTCATACGCATGTTAGGAAAAAATATGTTTCTTGGTTTCCATTGAAAGATTATGGAAAATATGGGATTTAAGTACTTTGAATTTACATGTGTGAATCACAAAGTGGCAGGTCATCATGTTAGGCTACGAGCACATTAGTAGTTTAACAAAAAGATTGTAGATTTAATATAAGGTTTCTCAGTGTAAAATATAAAAAATATTTATGTATATAAATTAAAGAGAAGTTCAGAAATATAAGGGAAATCATATTCTGACATTTGTACGTATTTTGGGCTTCCATATACAGTACAGGCACATTCTGTCAGTAAACATTCTGCAATGAGAACACTACAGGCCATTCTGTCAGTATAACATTCTGCAATGAGAACACCAACGCCTTAGCATAGCATCAGATTAGCTCACATGCTACTAGCATCCCGTTTGAATAGCATGGTATAGAACACATGAAGCTAACGTCATGCTAAAATCGCGTTAGCATCCCTCCCCTTAACATAGCATCAAGTTAGCACACAGGACGCGTTCTGAGCTCCCTCCTCGTCTCCAACTCCGTCCGTGAATCCGTCGGCAAAGCCCTCCCCCCGGACCAGTGACGGCGTCTGGCTGCACATGGGGCAGCGGCGGTTGCGTTGGCGCGAGGCCCTCATCCATATGATGAGGCTCCAGCGTTGGCCCGCCGAGATGGGCAGTGCGCCGTGCATCTGCTGCCCCCGGTGGAGCAGGCCCGCACTCACACGGTGCTCCACCTCCGAGCACTCGGTGTCGCCTAAAGGCACCTATGGAGAACGGGGAGAGAGGGAGTCGGAGAGAGAGAGAGACGGAGAGGGAGTTGGAGAAAACACAGGGAGGGAGAGAGAAACATGGAGAGGGAGAGGGAGTGGGAGAAACATAGGGAGGGAGAAACATGGGGAGAGAGAAGAGCGGGGGGAGGATGAGAGGGGGAGAGGGGGAGTGGGAAAACATTAGGGAGTAGAGGAGACATGGGAGGGAGAGAGAGGGTCCGACGCTTAACATGGAGTTCTCTTTTGATGTACGAATGTGCTAAAGAGTTGCACGGCTTGTTTTGACGTTGGGTGTGGTTAATTGTATTGGGGGAGGATTGCCAGTTTGGTGATGGCCTCTGTGATCCCAGCCCAGAAGGTTTTGGGTTCACATGAGGAAGATGTCACCGTGTTATCTGAGGCATACTCGCAGAAGATTGGCCCCCAACCCCTCCCTGTCAATGCAGGACAAGTAGACAAACACGATTATTTACCATGGTATGAAAGTAGTTCTTTGTCAATGACTAGGTCAATGAACCAACATGGGAGGACTTGCAATAGTGGACACTTTTGCATAATACGCAAGGCAGACATTTTTTGCTTAATTTTAGATAATTGAGTGAAATCGGAATATAGAGTTAAAGTGTTAAAGGACTATGTCGACGTGGATGCGTCCCAATAGAGGTGGACTGCTGCCTCTAAACAAACTACCTTCTTTGTGTCTGTTGTTAGTAAAGTAAACACGGGATCAACCAATCCCACCCGTGTTAATCTACACGGCAAGCACGAATTGTAGCTATAACTGCACATCTCTTCATGCTCACCAAAGTAGAGGTTGTCCCCATGGAAAAGTCCTTCCCCAGCGAGTACGTCTTGGGGTTTGACCTCGGATTATGTCTAGTGGATTAGCTGAGGGTCCAGGTCTTCCTCAGGTCGTACTTCACCCGGAATGGCCTTATGGATGCTGTCCAGCAGCCCCCCCGCAGGGCCGGCTCCGGGGTAGAGCAGCGACGTGATTTGTCTGATGATGAATGAGCCTCGGGAGGGGCGTGGTCAGGCCCTCGTCGAACCCCCAGGTGCGTTGAAGTAACATCTGGCGTTAACAACAGAAAGGGGGAGACAATGAGGTTGTGTTTTGTTAGCCCTCAATAGAGTTCCAGTCTCAAAAGGACCTTGCAAACCCCAGCGTCTTACGGACACACCATGGGGCGGCTCGTGGCTAGGGGTTAGGGCGGATGTTGGCTGGTAACCAGTAGGTTTGCTAGTTCGCCAGTAGGTTGCTAATTGACTTGCTTGACGCTCCAAGGGCTTGAGCGTGTTACTGTATGTAATGGGGTTACTTAATGGTACTTCGTGTTACTTAATGTAACACGAAGGGAAACGTCTGCACCCCAGTAATTGTTCATGGTACTTGGGCCGCCTTTGGGTGTCCCGCGGTGAGTGTTCATTTAGAGGATTGGCTCCAGCTCCTCTCCACCAGCTCCTGGCAGGGGTTCCTGAGTGCAACACCGTGGGCGAAACACGGGGGCTTGTCAACATGAGAGGGACAGACGCTCAGGCCGTTCATTTTCTGCTGGGCGTTTCTTTACTTATTTCACTTCATACTGGAATAATCTGCTCAATGTCATTTCGCATCTCACCGGGCTTCCAGACTGCAGCATCCCAGCAGTCCTTCCTGAAATTGAGCCTTTTCAGATAACTCCGGCAATACGCCACAATTCTGTAGGAAGTCGTGGGTTGCGGAGAACGATCCGGGGAACAGCTTTGTTGTCTTAGCGATTTGATTACAGTGACTTATGTGTCAAAGTGTCAAAGTGTTAATTTAATCAATTTTTTAATGTACAGTGCAAGAAGCAGGATCAAACTGGGGCAGTGAAATTCCTATAGCAAAAGGCAAGCAGACAACTGGATAGTAAAAGCAAAAAGAAAAAAATGCAAAACATTACCACATACAATATCACAATGAAAGAATTGAATAAAGGACTGGGTTTGGGTCATGGTGTGCGTCATCATGACATGCTGTTTTTCCTATATCTCCAGGGGGGGTGTTGTCGTGTCGTATCGAGACGTACCTGGGAAAGGTGTGTAGAGGTGAGGGATCTGAGCGGGCTGCGTACAGCTTGTCGTATCGCAAGCAGTTCTCTCAGCAGACTCTTATTTCAAGATCTCCTTGAACCGTCTTCTCAACCTCTCTGAGCTGATCTAATCGGGCAACAATATAGAGTACGCAGTAGTATATTACGTTATTCTGTTCTTATATAAAGTAGGAAAACCATTTCAGTTTACTTCCCAATGTACCTCCTACGATTAAACATAGCATCATACAGCCAAAGAACGATTAGTTACAATAACGACAGGTCATTGTGCGTGTAAGAGACGGAATGTATATTATGGTATTTGTATAGTTTCAGATTTGTATTCT
>OLKM01001577.1:0-100000 GCA_900291075.1 Melanogrammus aeglefinus
AATGAACAAAAAATTATATTCTCAATCCCATGTCACGTTCTGTTTAGCGTCCAGTTTTGTGTTAATGATTCAAGTTTAAATGCGCTCGTGGATTCCACAATAGTCATACTTTCCCACAAATCACAGTCACAGATAACAAAAATCGGGTAAATGGTTATTGATGTCATTATTAATAGCCTGCTTACTGTTGTTGTCTTCCATAATATTTGTAAATATATATAATATAAACTCCTAAAGTAATGTGTTTGTGTGAGTGTATAGGCTATATATATATATATAGAAGTGTCAGTGTGTTGTTTTTGTATTGTCTACTTATCAATTGAATATAAACTCCCTAAAGTATGTGTTTATATGGAGTGTGTGTGTGTGTTTATATATATATATATATATATATAATATATATATATATATATATATATATATTATATATATATATATATATCCAGGATACTTACTCACTCCCCTGCTATCTCCCACCAGAAAGTGCACATCCCATAGAAACTTACTCCACTTATCAACACCTGTCTATGACTTATACTCTCAAAAGTATTTGATGCTGGACCCACCAGAAAGGCTTTTTTTGGGGGGGTGCATTTCCTGGCAGGTCAGTCCTGCAGGAAATGCACCCCCTGCTATCTCCCACCAGGAAAGTGTCACATCCATGGAAACTTACTCCACTTATCAACAACCTCTATGACTATACTCTCAAAAGTAATCAATGCTGGGACCACCAGAAGAGGCTTTTGGGGGGGGTGCATTTCCTGCAGGTCAGTCTGACAGGAAATGCACCCCCTGCTAATCTCCCACCAGGAAAGTGTCCACATCCATGAAACTTACTCCACTTATCAACACCTGTCCTATGGCGTATACTCTCAAAAAGTATTTGATACTGGGACCACCAGAAAGGGCTTTTTGGGAGGGGTTGCATTTCCTGGCAGGTCAGTCTGACAGGAAATGCACCCCCTGCTATCTCCCACCATATATATATATATATATATATATATATATATATATATATATATATATATATATATATATATACACACACACACACACACACTCTCACATAAACACATACTTAGGAGTTTATATTCAATGATAAGTAGACCAAGAAAAAAAACAACACACTGACACTTCTATATATATATATATATATATATATATATATATACACACACACACACACTCACACAAACACATACTTAGGAGTTTATATTATATATATTTACAAATATTATGGAAGACAACACATTAAGCAGGCTATTAATTAATGACATCAATAACCATTTACCCGATTTTTGTTATCTGTGACTGTGATTGTGGGAAAGTATGACTATTGTGGAATCCATGAGCGCATTTAAACATGAATCATTAACACAAAACTGGACGCTAAACAGAACGTGACATGGATTGAGAATATAATTTTTGTCATTGTGTGTACGTTGTCATTTGTTGTAAATTAAACATGAGCATTTAGTCCTTTTTGACATTTACTCGTGAATAAGAGATCTGTGGGTAATATATGTCCGTTTGGTAGTAGTTTATAGCGTCCTCTCCTATGCGCGTTCCCGCGACGAGGGGGTGCTTTTCACGGCAGGGGTGCTTAATTCGACTATTAATTAATGACATCGTTAACCATTTACCCGATTTTTGTTATCTGTGACTGTGATTGTGGGAAAGTATGACTATTGTGGAATCCATGAGCGCATTTAAACATGAATCATTAACACAAAACTGGACGCTAAACAGAACGTGACATGGATTGAGAATATAATTTTTGTCATTGTGTGTACGTTGTCATTTGTAGTAAATTAAACATGAGCATTTAGTCCTTTTTGACATTTACTCGTGAATAAGAGATCTGTGGGTAATATATGTCCGTTTGGTAGTAGTTTATAGCGTCCTCTCCACATGCGCGTCAGATGACGAGGGGGTGCTTTTCACGGCAGGGGTGCTTAATTCGGCACAACACCGGCGCATGACATACTTCACGACCAAACGTTAGCGATTGGTTATGGCAGATCCAGGGTGGCACTGGGTAGATCCAATAGTTTTAAACTTTAACTGACACCCGCCTTCAAGCGAGTTAACGTTAGTCAATTGAGTGGGTCCAGACTCTCTGTGCAAATGAAATTAAGTACGAGAGTCTGGTAAGACCAGGCTACCTTTAAACTTCTCCAGGTGGCCAAATACCCCTTCTACACGGGCTAATGCCTGTTAATGTATCCAGCAGGCAGGGAGCCACGCCGCTTCTCTTGCTCATGACCCGCTTTGGTATCAATGACGTAGCCAGGGAGGGCACGACGTATGGTCAGGTTCAAGACCAGCCAGCCAACACAATCCACCAGATCTAGCAATCATTGAATCTGAATATACGCAAAACACATACAGCACAACGACGACGTGATCGCTGGCGACCCCGTCATGAATAAGTCTGGGTTGTGAAGAAGACTATTATATAATACCTTGACTTCAAAACTAAATTTAACCATTGCATAACTTATTACTAAAAAAAACATGTTGCAACCCGACAGCGTCATGAGCTGGCCACCACGGAGTGGAAAGAGACAGAGCACCGCCCCTGCTGCGAGCACCACGCTACTCAGTTTGGGATCCTTTTAACTCTTGAGCCTCGTAAAATGGACTGAATTTATGTAGCGCTTCTCTAACCAGTGGACACTAAAAGCGCTGCATAATATTGCCTCTCATGCACACACCGACAGCCGTGTCAATCATGTAAGGCGACAGCCAGCTCTTGGGGAGGGTGAGGCGTCTTGCACAGGGATACCTCGACACTAGGAGTGTCGGAGGCAAGGATCGAACCAGCCACCTTCCTGTTACAAGGCAACCCGCTCTACCTCCTGAGCCACATGCCCCATTACAACGGCTCCGTGACATCGAGCCAGTCCAATCAAAAACAACGTATACTTAATGAGTGTCAAAGCCAAAACAGATGCTGTACTGTACTGCCTACTGGCATCCGGAGGGCTATTCTTGTGCCTGATCCCCAGCCTGTTATAGTTCAATCAGTGGCCCCCAAACACTGATGCTGCTGGCTCGACCCCGACCCGTGCTTGTGAAAGCACGGGAAAGCGCGCGCGCGCGCACACACACACACACACACACACACACACACACACACACACACACACACACACACACACACACACACACACACACACACACACACACACACACACACACACACACACACACACACACACACACACACACACACACACACACACACACACACACACACACACACACACACACACACACACACACACACACACACACACACACACACACACACACACACCATGCAAGGTGTCCGATAAGGACCCCTTTGAAGGAAGCAAACGCAAACTAGCCCCCAGTGAGCCCCACGTAAGGCCCTCCGAGGCCTGCTGGCATCGGAGGGCCACTGGGGCTAATGTTAGCCATTAAGTTCAGATGAAAACACCAGAGCGAATAATTATGGAGGAGTAAGCATTGACTTAGCTACGCTAAGCTATGCTAGCGCTGCTAAAAGGGTCTCTCACGGCTGGCGGCTCCTCGTGGATACGAGCCATTAACCCACCGCTGGTCGCCTCCCAGCAGCGGCTCCCGGTCCCAGCAGGGCTGTACTGGGAGACGTATTCTATGTTTAGGAGCTAAAGATGAAGCATGATTTCTGATATAATCAAAGCTATTTTGGTGTGCTAGTCGAAGGTGGCTAGCTAGCCGACCTGGCTAGCAGTATTACAGCAACTGTAGCGTTGTGTCGGTGGTGGCACCATGGAAGTCATACCTGATCCAGAGAGTAAAATGACATACCTTCTGAGCTTGGTCTGCCTGTAACGGGGTGCAGAATGAGGATCAAGTGCTCCGAAGCGTTACAAAATAATCTCCTTTGTTTCCCTTATTGGTCACCTCCCCTTGTTTGTGATCGTGTGGCCACTGTTCCCCAGTTCTTTCTCTGGATCCGACTGCTATGCTAGTAGCAAGGTGGTTGTCATTCCAGTTAGAAAGGACGCCCCCTCTGGTCTTGAGGCGATATGGTCACAATACTGGATCTGCTCAGACCGGAGCAGCCCACGGCCACACGAGGGCGTTCTCACCCCGTGATAACACAATATTAGATTGGCTGACGTGAATACATAACGTGTGTGTGTGTGTGTGTGTGTGTGTGTGTGTGTGTGTGTGTGTGTGTGTGTGTGTGTGTGTGTGTGTGTGTGTGTGTGTGTGTGTGTGTGTGTGTGTGTGTGTGTGTGTGTGTGTGTGTGTGTGTGTGTGTGTGTGTGTGTGTGTGTGTGTGTGTGTGTGTGTGTGTGTGTGTGTGTGTGTGTGTGTGTTTTCTTTCTTGTGAATGAATCATGCATGTTGTAGTGAGAATTCTAAACCTAAACCCCAATTTGTGTTTCTTGGTAGAAATCTCACAAATATAAAAATAATGTGTTTTGTCCCTGATAAGACAGAGAGACGTGGTCCTTAGACTAGCTGTTCCTCTTGAACACAGCCTAACTGGTGGTATGTGAAAGTCAAACCAGTACTACAGCATGCAAGGCAGTACAATTACAAGTACAATTTACTCTGGAGAAAAAGAGCCATGCATGAAAGGTGGAGATAAAGAGTGGCAGAGCCAGAAGTAGAAAGTGCACTCCACATCTGCTCTGTTAGACCAGTGTAGGCTACCAGCAACCCACAGAACCAATGTCCTAAGGTCAAAAACACGAGGTCTGATATCCAAATCCATTTTGCAGGACTAGTCTTTGGAACTGATAGTATAATGACCACACTGTGGAACAGATTGGGCGGGAAATCAGGCCCAATCTGGCAACAATGACAGTGCGGAACATGTGTTCAGGGATATAGAAGATCCTTCCAATGCACCTGAGTCTGACCGTTCATAGAGGAGGTGTGGGCGGGGGAGCCTGTGAACATGACATACAGCAGTGCGGACACCTTTTTCCTGGTCTTTCTGGGTCCTCTTCAGACACTTCCTGTGCTGGTGAATCTGCACTGTGCCAGCTTCCTCATGGTGACTATGGTGTGCACTATGCAGATGCCTCCAGCACACAGTGCCTTGTGTGTGTGTGTGTGTGTGTGTGTGTGTGTGTGTGTGTGTGTGTGTGTGTGTGTGTGTGTGTGTGTGTGTGTGTGTGTGTGTGTGTGTGTGTGTGTGTGTGTGTGTGTGCGCGCACACATGTGTGTGTGTGTTGATGCATATGTGCGTGTGTATGTTTTCTTTATTGAAAATGTATCACACATGTTAGAGTGAGAATTAAATTCCCACGGGATGACCTATTTGGTAGAAATATCACAAATATAGAAGATATGTGAAAATAACAGTTTCTTCACACCCTCAATTCCAACAAGAAACAATTTGAAATATATGTACATTGAATGTGGATTAAATGGTTGAGAGAGAGAGCGAGAGCGAGAGCGAGAGCGAGAGCGAGAGCGAGAGCGAGAGAGAGAGAGAGAGAGAGAGAGAGAGAGAGAGAGAGAGAGAGAGAGAGAGAGAGAGAGAGAGAGAGAGAGATTATAAAGGGGATGGGGTTGTGGAAGCAAACTCAAATGTGTGCTATGAAGTAATTTAATTTAGTTTTTTAAATTAAACTACAAGAACTCTGCTTTCAAGATTTGGCACTTTGTAAACCTTGTTTTAATTGTTTAATTTATTAGGTCTCATTTGTCAGATATCACGTTTCCAGTGCTGCTGTTCGTAAATATTCAATTCAGTTACATTTCAAGCATCTTAAATGTTTTCTCTGAGAAATCCCTGAGCAATAAGAGTATGTTGGTCGCGTGCCAGATGCCCGTCTTCGGCCCATCCCCCGCGACTTTTGTTCAGACCCAGAAAACCTATGTCTCTGGTTATCCCCATTCAACTCCCGATCAGAGGGTGTGACTCTCGGCCAACAACACACCGGGCACAAAGGCACCTGTTGCTTTATTGATGTTGTAAAAAGGTTTGCTTCGGGGTCTAATGATTATATAGAACAGAAGAATATTTTTTGGTCGGTTATCCAACTTTATCTTTTATTATTGTTATTATTTAAAGGGTTATATATAAATATAAATATAAATATAAATAATTTATTTATTTATTATTTATTATTGGACTGCTCTAACCACCTTCTCCCGACCGGACAGTCCACTTTTTCTAGGGGTTATTAGGCCTACTCTCTTCATGGTGATTAGGACTGCTTGAATAGCCACCATTGTTCGGCTGTGTTTCCCACGACCTGGCGTTCGCCCGGCGGTCGCGTGGCTCCACACAGAGGCGCAGCAGAGCGCGAGCCGCCGTTCGGGGACATCTGGTCACGCCGACATCTGCTCACTTGGCCGTGCGCCGTCGTCGACCACAGATGTTGGTCATTTCACAAAGATGATCAAAGACTTGTTATTTAACCTGTGTAGTGCCTGTGCCTAAAAAAAAATACCTTCAAGGAAAATGTTTTCCCCTCTCGGAACCGATAGGAAAGCGAAAGAGGGCATTCACAATCACACACATCGATGCATATCAACAAATGATATGCGGACTGAAAAATAATCCTATTTATTGATTCTAATCTTTGGGAAAGTTTAAGTTTATTATTTTATAAAAAACACAAAAATATAGAGTCTAGGCCTATATATACACACACATATATATATATATATATATATATATATATATATATATATATATATATATATATATATATATATATATATATATATATAATATATATATATACACACATATATATATATATATAATATATATATATATATATACATATATATATATATAATATATATATATATATATATATATATATATATATATTATAGCCTATTGTGTGTGTGTTGTGTGTGTGTGTGTGTGTGTGTGTGTGGTGTGTGTGTGTGTGTGTGTGTGTGTGTGTGTGTGTGTGTGGTGTGTGTGTGTGTGTGTGTGTGTGTGTGTTATTTTAGTAGGCCTAGTCTGTTGTTGAACCAAAAAGTCCCCTTAAACCATGTGCAACCCGTTTGGATCAGCAGGTGAACAGCGCTATATAACGGGGGCCTGTTTCTCGTCTGCTTGGTTTTGAGAGCGCGATGTTTTTTTTTGTAAGGTTTCCGATGGTTTCCTCCTTGCACGTGGTCTTATGTTTCCTCCACCTATTGAAAGCCAATGGGCGACGACTCCCCGGAGTATAGCGCGGTAATTGCACACCCTTGTTCATCCATGGGAATGACAACTCCGAGAGAATCGGCGCGCCTTGGGTCACGTGATTCAGCCAGCAAAAAAAAAAAAAAAGGAAAAAGAGGAAACGAAAGTTGTGTTGTGGTGGAGGATGGGTGCGTGGTTTCAAGCAGGACATCTGTCGTTGTGTGTGTGTTTTTTTTTTCAAGTTTGGTTTCGCCTGCTATTGAATAGAGCCAGTGACCTGTCAGTCTTGACTGATGGGAGAAGGCCGCTGGGAGCGACCCTGTGTGTGGGAAAATACCGAAGCCAAAGAGTTGGACCATTCACATGCTAATTGTGCCCTATAAATAAGAGGGCCACGCAGCGCGCAGGGCCTTAGAGACGCTCTGAAACTCGCTCAGGCAACAGTGGGCTCAACATGACCGCGTCCTCCATGGCTCACAACGTGGGGAGACACTCGAGTGCTAAGGAGGAGAGAAAGGTATAGGCCTACTTTTGTTGAGGCTTTAACGCGTTTAAGGTTGTTGGATGGATAACCCTAATGCTATAGGCTACTCTCGTCTTATTTGCCCTGTTTTCCCGCAGAGGAATCCTAGTGATTTCTGCGGTGCTAACAGTGTTTTTTTCTTCTACATAGTTAAGGAAGCCACTCATTGAGAGAAAAAGGAGAGAGAGGATAAACACTTGTTTGGATCAACTTAAAGAAACGGTGATCGGAGCGTTTAGACTAGATGTAAGTATTTTATAGATAGGCCTACCTGTTTTCATTTGTAATGCCAACTGTTATACCTCAGAGTCGGTTACAAATTAATGCTTTTTTTTATTGTCTAACAGCAATCGAAACTTGAGAAAGCAGATATCCTAGAAATGACCGTGAAACACCTGCAGAACATCCAGAGTCACAAACGCAATGGTAAGAAACTTGACTCAACTCGGACAGACTGTTGTCACCAGCAACAAGTTTCTTCATATTCATATATGGGCCTACAACTTGATGGCTTGTGAACAGTAGAAGGCATGTATTCTCCAACGATTATATCATTAATAACCATTGATTATTTCACGATTAAATATAAATATAATTTTGAGCCTGCACAAGACAGCAGTTTTACCAACAGTTTGGTTTAATTAAAGAGAAATGGTAAAAGCAATGCACTGCTCTCGCTACTCTTGCTGTTACCAGCAGGGGGTGCTGTTGAACCGCGTAATAAACATCTCCCGCCTTTCTCCTCAGCCGATCCCACGTTAGGCCTAGAGGCACAGCAGAAGTACAGCACGGGCTACATCGAGTGCATGCACGAGGTCCACAACATGCTGCTGACCTGTGAGTGGATGGACAAAGCCCTGGGCTCCCGCCTGCTCAACCACCTGCTGAAGTCCCTGCCCAGGTCCACCGACGAGCGCCCCCTACAGCGCACCCCAAGACAAGACACGGCCGCCCTGGCAGAGCTCCCCGGCACACCCCTCAGGGGTGCCGGGGGCCAAATAGCCTGGCCCCAGGAGAGGGTGCTGCGGTTGCCAAGTAGCCCCAGCCACCACAGTCCCCTGGGTCTGCTGGAGATGTGGAGGCCCTGGTGAACATGTGGACTCGACTGTACTAAAATGTCGATTCTCCCATTTTTTGTTAGAGCATCTTCTGTTATGTATCTTATAGATATGCTACTCTGAAAACAACCATGTGTGGGGCGCTTTTTGTTCCGATACTTATGATTCTAGGTGTGCTAGATGAAGACCCTTTCCAGTACTTCCTGTCCGAAGTCGATATCCCGTAGCCTGCATTATAGAAGGCTCCTATTAATCTCTCTTGTATTTATTGTGTTAACAACTTTATTTATTCGATATTATAAGATGACCAATGTCTCTGTAGAGCTGTTGTCCAGCACTGTCTTTTGGTTTCCTTTCTCCTCTATACCGTTTGTATGTTTAACACAAATATTAATAAAATATATCTTGTATGCAGTTATGTTTGTGTATTCATTTATTCTGAGCATTTAAAGAAGAATACTTGTACATTTCACATTACTTTCCTGCTGCTACTGTAACAGAGCAGGCCTATCTTACGTGCTATATCGAGGGACGTCTCTTTAAGAATATCTGTAGGCCTATATAATTAAAGATATAAAATAATGATACACAACTATACAGGGGCCCATTGATAGTTGAAAGTATGCTGCTTGTGGCTGTAAAATCAATCATATTTGGATATGAGTCTGTAAATGATGCATATTAATAAGTAGCCTACAGCATAATTTCTGCCTGAAATTTACATATACCCCTCTATAATCACTGTGCTCGTGGCCCCACTCTCACCATTGTGGGTCCTTAATACTGGCCCGACCCCTTTATTACTGGCCCGATCTGATGGAGTCAGTCAGTAGGCTACTGAAGAGAGGGAAACAGACGCCTGGTCCCTCAGCGAGTTGACGAACAAAAGCGAGCCGGGACAGCTGCTCTCTCCACAGTCCAGACCATTAAAAATCTGGAGCAGAGGATGGCGGTGGCTAGGTTCCAACACCCCCCCCCCCCCACACACACACACACAAGTTATTATACTCTCCCTCATACGCCCATGCCTGTGCGGAAAGATTGTGCGGAAAATTGCAACATAAAGTGCATCTTCTCGTGTTTGCAACCTGACATAGGAGTCATAAGCGAAAATAATGTCATAGTGTAGCCTACGCTAGATTGATTTGCATCACAATGCGATGAACACAACACGTTCAGAGCAAAGCACGCATGCTCAAAATGAGCAGATTTTGCGCAAAAAAGCACAATCTAAATCCATCAGAATCAGAATCTTTATTTATCAATGAGAAATAACTTAGAGCGAGATATTTTTCCTTTGGATATGGGGGCTATCGGGGAGGCCTGCAGGAACGCAAATCAGAAGTCACAGAAACGGGGAGAACAAACGAGGCGCAGGCAACACCTGTCGCTTTCTTTGGAGGAGGGCTCTTAATTCCCCGGCTGATTCAGTTTGGGCCAAGGGGGCTGCCGCCAGCAGCTGCCGACTGGAGGCATCGCGTTACATCCGCCAGGCACGGGTAAATCACCAGAACTTCGGACAAAAAAATAAAAATAAAATAATAATCAAAAAATGTATCTGTAATTCTATTTATTGATTTATATATGTGTGTGTGTGTGTGTGTGTGTGTGTGTGTGTGTGTGTGTGTGTGTGTGTGTGTGTGTGTGTGTGTGTGTGTGTGTGTGTGTGTGTTCCTCTGCATGTAACAGCATAAGCATAGGCCTATATATATTTGGGCTATAAAGTGAACACCAATAGTCATAAAGAAGTCGGGAAAATAGAAAACTAAGTCAAATACTTACCTTGTAAAACTGCTATTCTACATAAGCAGGCGTATAAGTCAGTCCAAATGGTCTATAACCTACAATACAATCTCAGCGAGGCATGTAGGCTATGATGGGAGCCTTTCACAAAAGGGTTACAAAAAATTAGATACTATGAGATACAATTATTTATTGTATTGTATCTTATCCCGTGTTTTCCACTTCTGCTGGGCTGAAGTGGAAACTAAGGAATGTCCCCTCCGGGCGATTAATAAAGTTATGATCTATCATCTGAAAGAGGAAAAAACCGGCGCGTTCGGGCCCGTCAACCAAAAGATAATTCATTAAAGCCGCGGTCCGAGGCGCTGGCGGCGCTGCGGGGCCCGACCAGACAAAGGACTGCTCGCTCATTGGCTGCTGCGATGTGCGCTCCGTTGTTCGCGAGCATGAGCAGCCAGACCCTCATTCACATGCTAATAAGCCCCTATAAATACTAACAACAGTTACTCGGGGCCAGCAGCCCGTCTCACTAGGATTGCACAATAAACACAGGTCGCCTCGCCTGTCGTTTATTGATTCCCTCGGACCGGTTTCCATTCGCCAGCTGCCCGTCACTGGAGTCCGGGGAGAGAACCAGAGAGCGCTGGGATATCTAACCAATTGCGGTATTTTTTTTGCACAATTCGGGCTCTAACCAACATGGCCCCTTCGGCTCGACCCAGCGTAAACGAACTGGATACGGAGGAGGAGGAGGAGGATTACTACGGGATACAGAGAGGAGACAGAAAGGTAAATCGACTCAGCCCTCGTAAGCGACGCATCGTGGTACTTTCTGCAGCACCCTTCAATGGACACAGCGGTTATAACCACGGTTGTTTTAACACGTCTCACATGTTGTTACAGACGAGGAAACCCTTCGTTGAGAAGAAGAGGCGTGCTCGCATCAATGAGAGTCTGCAGGAGCTTCGGAACCTGCTGGCGGACGCGGACGTGAGTAGCCCCGTGGTTCATTACGCGCTCACCTGTGACTGCTATAGCCTACCGGCTCCACTGCGACACGTTCATGAACACATCAGACCGCTTTCTGTTCTAAACACCCTGTGCCCATGGTCTCTTGTTCTCTCTCTCTCTTTAAGTTTCAGTCCAAGATGGAGAACGCAGAGGTGCTGGAGATGACAGTGAAAAAGGTTGAGGACATTCTGCAGAACCGAACGCAAGGTCAGCACACACCCCACCCCTCTACCCAAATAGCTGGACCCTCCATCACCCCTTCTAAAGCTCCCCTAATAAGTCTTTTGAACGTCAACTTTGCAATGCTAAGCTTCCCTCTTCATTTTCGCACAAACAGAGACCGACACGCTGAACCGGGAGGCCAGCGAGCGGTTCGCCGCCGGGTACATCCAGTGCATGCACGAGGTGCACATGTTCGTGTCCAACTGCCCCGGCATCGACGCGACGGTGGCGGCCGAGCTGCTCAACCATCTGCTGGAGTGCATGCCCCTGAACGAGGACCACTTCACGGACGTGCTCATGGATTTAATCACAGACACAACCACTACCACGACCACCACTACCACTACTACTGGCGGTGGTCACAACGGCAGCACTTGGCAGAACGCGGGCGACGCGCTCTGCGCCAGCCTCGCCTCGCCCGGGGGAAGGAGTATATCCAGCATGGCCCTCTCCCCAGCCCCCTCCAGCGCGTCCAGCGAGGACCTGTGCTCGGACTTGTGCTCTGACCTGGACGACACGGACAGCGAGCACAACCAGAGCTCCGAGGGGCAGGGGCTGGACCCCCGCGAGGCCACCAGTACACCCACCGGCATGCCCCCCACCGTCCTCTACTCTCAGTCCATGTGGAGGCCGTGGTAGAGGAGAGAGGGGGACACAGTGGGGGTCCCCGTGGCACTGGGCCCTCAGTGTGGGACGTTTGTGTGCCTATAGGCCCTTGTGAGTTATTAAGACCATACACCTGACAACAAGGTTGAGAATTTCTTGTTTCACCCTTCAAACCGGAGATTCACTTACCGCTACATACGTGGCCCAGGGAATAAAAAGAAGAACCGGAAGGGCAGCCCATCTTTGTACATAATGAAGTGTATAATAAAGGACGCGTGTGAGGACCAAGCTCTTTAGATACCGACATGTTCGGCCCTTTTCTGCGATTAATATAATTATTTCTGTTTTCTGTATTATTCCAAATGTAGTCCTGTGTCATGAGGCATGTAGTTTGATTTTGGATGATGTAATGATGTTTAGAAAGCTTTTGCTATAATTCCATGTTTGAATCTCATGAATAAAATAATAAATAAGTATGAAACAACGGTTCTCCAGTTATGCCATGGGAAGCTTCAGACATGACCGTGGGTTCTCCCTATAGGCCAGCCTGCATCGGTCCAATGTGTGGATCCCACGTTTAAAGTCACGGAAGCTGGCACATGAAAGAGATGATGTCACACCTCGGACTGCCCCAGTCGGCGACACAGCTCACACCTCTGATGCAAATAACATCCGCATCAAAGGGGCTTAAGATCCTGTCTGGACCCAAATGGTGTCCGAACCGCCCTCCCAGTGAACAGTAAAAAATAGGCCAGACGCAAACAATAACAACGCGCTGCCTTGAGTCCGTAGGCTACTGATTCTTCGAAAGCATATGAGTTCAAAAGTCGGAAATGTTGTCTTTCATAAAGCTGTCGCAGACCACACTTTCGATATGAAGAGGGCTGTTAAAAATCTGCACGGTTGCATTGTGGACAACCAAACCACACTTGACTTTTACGTGGATGTCGGAGTTACATAATGCAAGTAGCCTATTCCATTAGGACGAAGTTCCACTGAGGTCAAATCAAGTGCTGATTAGTCTTTAACCCTTCTGCAGAAATGACTAATACGCAGGATTAGAGAAAGGCGCTTCCCTGTGCTCGTTCACACCCAGGTCTCAAATTGGACAAGGTGTGAACCGTGTGATGTCGGAGGAGACGGTGAAACGAGAGCGGAGGAGGCGTTGTGATCAAAGCGGAGAGCATGGTGGGCCAGCGTTTGACAGATGGGCGTCAAAGCCGGAGAGGAGAGCTCAAAGACATCCGAAACTTGCAGCAACACCGGGTTCATCCATGCACAAAGACAGCTTATTGGGATGCATCGACCCCCTTTACAGCTGACATTAGTTATAGGCCTCGTGATTTGTTAAATCTGCATTAACGCTGCTTGAATTCTTGGGTCAGAGGTCAGCAAGATGCGACAGTTGGCCTTAAGGTTTTAACGGTGAACGAGAGCGAGAAATTAAAAGAGAGTGAGAGAAAGAGAGGAGAGAAAGAGAGCATATGGCGGTAACACGAATCCCATGGGAATACAAAAACAAATTCAACACAATCTGTTGCTCAGCATATTTTCAAAAGAATCATTCAATGTAACGGAGACGTGAGGAAGTCCAATTAGCCAAAAAGTAGCAAAATAATTGGTAGCACAGCCACATGTACAATGCTTTTGCCATTTTTATTACATCATCTTTATGTTTCAATCAACACATTTTGTAACGTACAAAAACCGCACAGAAAACGTGCCAGTTTTATAACACATGGTCTCATACTGCGTGTGAAATCATTTTAAAATGGCTACTATCCTGATACGGCCTTACGAGTAAGGCTTTGATTAAACACATATGCTTTAAACATTCTTAGCAGGTGATGCCCTACCAATTCTGTCACAACAAGGTAATAAAAAATACAAAACATTTGTAACACACCGGAACTCAAAAATAATCTCCAAAATAAATGTGGGACACAATATTGATAAAAAAAACCAATATACTCATAGAAGGAGGGGGGCCAGGCCCTTGTATGAGGTGGGTGCAACACCTAAAGTCAAACAGGGGTCTCTCCTTACAGACTTGGTACATGGAGACCACCGAGAGGAATCCACAAGGTACTTCCACCCTGTTCACCGCGCTGCGCCCACAAAGGTAATAGTATACGTTTCATAGGGCATACAGGTGGAAAGAATCAGAATCAGAGGTAGTTCCCCCGATAACGCTCCTAAAGTACTCCTGTTTTGAATTTTCCAAAACCCCAATAAAAAGCTGAACAGTACACAAAGAGAAAACGGCGGCAAAGAGAAGAGAAGAAAAAGATGACCTAAAACGATGCCACAATAATAGGGATATCAAATCACTTCAACACAACCCAAGGGACTTGACTTGATTCATAGCGCCCCTACCCCCCCCCCCCCCACCCTCTCTCATGCCCCCCCCCCCCACCGCACCCCAATTGTTCTTAGTCCTAAACTGAATGATGGAGCCAATATGGACCCTCCCAGAGTCCCCATGTCTTTAACATTATGAGCATAGCATCCCTCTTACGGTGAGCACAATAACACACTAACACGTCCAGTGCTCTACATCCCACATTCTGTTGCATATGCGTTTTGTGCATCACACACTCAAACCCACAGTGTGTAAGGTAACTATGGTGATTTGCTTTTCTGTATCCTAGACCGCTGTGACGCAGCAGTCCTCCGATATCCCCCCTTCAGTGCTTAATGCTCCCACTCATGGGGCTGGGACGGAGACGACCTCGTAACGTTCACAGTACCCTGGTTTGTACAATACAACTTCAGCATGGTGAATAGGCCTTTACAATGAGGTCAACTTTTGAAGCAACTTTCTTTTATTCCACAAAGACAGAGCCATAGGAACCACTGTCCTGTCATTTCAATAAATAAATAAATAACAATAACGAGGCGACAAGCAGCTCATTAGAAACATAATAAATATGAGCAAATTAGCTTATTGTAATGCCCAAGGGACCAATAAGGAGGCTTTACAGTTGCTGTGATTGTGTGACCTTTGTAATAGGTTAAATAAAATGAATAGTCACACTTGACCAATGTGTATTTCAGCACTCTGATACCATGTTGCCCATGTGACTTTTCCACTGTGTGCAACGCTGCCCACTGGTTATTGATTCAGTATGACGCAAAAAAACATTACATATTTCTCCTACCATCCTGAGCCACAAAACTAAATAAAAACACTTTAAAAGATGAATGACACTAGCGTGGTCATTCGTGGTCACACCATTTTCACTGGCCAGCCCCGATGCAGGGCTGTGGCCAATGGCTATATAATACAGGGATTCTTCCCCATGGTCAGCGGGATGAGTTTAACAGTAGCTTGTGTGGGGTTGTACCCATATGTATGAAGGTTGTTTCCCCAAGATAAATCATCGGCTGTAAGTCAGAGCTCCAAAGGTGGAACCACCTTTCTGAGCTTTGGGTCAAAATTCTGTGCTTGCCCGCGGCAACAATACATAAATAAAGGGTGGGGTTAAGGGGATGAGTTTGATTGAAACACTTTGTTGATTAAAGCGTATCTTTAGACTAGCCACTGAACAGCCTGTCCATGCTACATGGCCCCCATGGAAAGGAACAACCTGAGAGCTCTGGGTAACCTGCACCACCAAAATGCCTCAGCATCCTCTCGCCCGAGGACCGTTCCCAGAACAAACAAGATAGTCTGTAAAGGGCATATTTTGCCGAGTAAAGTGGCAATCTGTTTTGTAATTCCTTAATGTAATTCAGAAATTATTTCCATTTAAGTTGAATAAAAGTACCAATAATGCAATTAAGCCTGAGCTCGTAAAAACAAAAGGCATTTTCATATGATTATAGTCATGAGCTATGCAAGTTGGGCACCAAAGGTATTAGAGAGAACATGTGCGAGGGCTTGTGTTTCATGAGCAGAGAGCTGTGTGTTGGACAATGCCTTCAGAAACTGGAGCATACTGCCCCCTGGAAGGAGGGGATTGGCACTGCGGCCTGCAGTCCACCGCTTCCTATTTATCACACATAATTGCCCCTGGACACACACAAACATAGACACACACGTGTACACAGCTTCACCGCCAACCCAAATGGCCGCAAAGAGGAGAGTTCTACACACGTGAAATTGTTCCATGCACAGTGTTGCCATGCCTCCCAAGGCAGTTTATACCTCATGTTTATAGAGACGTCCATGTGCATGTGTGTGCAATGTAATTTAATGTGTGTGTGTGTGTGTGTGTGTGTGTGTGTGTGTGTGTGTGTGTGTGTGTGTGTGTGTGTGTGTGTGTGTGTGTGTGTGTGTGTGTGTGTGTGTGTGTGTGTGTGTGTGCGTGTGTGTGTGTGTGTGTGTGTGTGTGTGTGTGTGTGTGTGTGTGTGTGCGCGTGCGTGCGCCTATGACCCTAAGTCGGGCTGAGGTCCGGCCTCGTGGGGCTGCTGTATCTGGTCCTGTCGGCCCTTCTCCTCTACCCTGTCCCCAAGGTCCATTTCTGGGTGGTCTTCCTCGGCAGAAGGGTGCGTGGCTGCGTCTTCACAGGACACACACTGGATCGTGGAAACCACACACACACTTAGATCAGTACAAAGATTCCTTCCACCGCGACAGAAACATGAGTAGTTGTACAAAGTTGAGTTTGTTTCCCCTTCGCTTTTAGTGAGCTAATCAAGCAGTGAGCTAGCTAACCTTCATCGTTTCAGAAGGGTCATTATCCTGATAGCAATTTGTACTAATGTGCACAACAACCCTGTTGATGTTTAGGGGCCGGTTTGGAAGAAGGACTTTGTTGTTGTTGTTTTGTTCAATATCACACAATGTCAATATATATCCCTATTCATCCTCCTATCTATTGGAAATCCAACAACTGAGGTCCATCTTAATGATTCTAACCATTTTTCTATATATCTTGGCATGAATTAAGTACTTATGAATGAATGGCTGTCTTCATCTACATGGGACTTTAATAATAGAAGTTAATGAAATTCTTATAATAAAAAAAGGTAATCTTAATCTCCACGTGCCCCCCCCGCCCCCTCTCCGATAAAATGCGGGGTCTCACCTTGACGTTGATGGTGGAGGGCAGGCCCCCCCTCCTCATCCAGGGGATGTCCTCCACCAGCTCCCTCCGCTGCTCCGACGAGAAGCACGGCTGGCTCTTCTGCATCAGCCTCAGCCGCTCTTTGTCCTCCCGCAGAACCTTCTGGATGTCTCTGCACACACACACACACACACACACACACACACACACACACACACACACACACACACACACACACACACACGATATTGAGAAACATTGACAAGGGCCCAGGTATGAATCTGAGCTGCCAAGGAATCTAAGAGGCTGTATTGCTAACGCCTTAAAAGGAACCTATCCTCAACTGACCCTGAATTAATTACACTTGATGCAAAATAAAAGACACAGCCCTTTAGTTATAGTTTAGTTATACATTCATCCTTTGCGTGTTTAAATAAAAGAATGCCACGTGTGATGGTTTCACTTATTCATTTGCTCAATGTCACATTTTCCCCAACCTTTGAGCAATTTCAACAATAATAAGGCCAATCATTCTCTTCCTGCTAATGAAGGAATTGGCCCATTTATTTTGGAAATTATGAAATGAATGAACAAATACAATAAACTGTTCTATTGGCCAGTCTGGTGTTTGTGTTCTCTCCAAAGCCGCCTCCCCTCACCTGGAAGGCATCTGGTAGGTCATCATGACCTGGTCGTCAGTGTTGGCCCCCAGGAGCCACAGGGGCTCCAGCAGCCTGTACCTGGCCAGGCTCTCCCGGTCCCCCGGAGCAAGGGCCCGGCCGGCTTCCGAGCCGGCCTCGCCCCGCATCTTGGCCCTGGCCTTGACCCTGGGGTCGGGCCCCAGGGAGTCCACGCTGCCAAAGTACTTGCTGGTGTTGCGGCTTCCTGTGGAGGGCAGGAGGAGCCATGAGTTTAAGAACATGTGGGGGTTCAGAGACAGTCATTGGAAAGGAAAATATGGAAAGGTTTGTATTTTTAACACAATTTGTATCCAGTGTTAATTAATGTATTTTACATTTATTTTAATTCAATGTAATTCCCTTGGTTGTTTAGTGAGGAACCCACCATGTAAATACTCTCTACTGAAGACTAATGGCTCTGGGATTGTTTACATGCATTGTATTGCCTTTGTTGAGAATGGAGAATCTCAACAATAGGCTAAAACGAGACAGATAATATAGTGGTTCATTACTGGTGCAGTTTCAGAGCCCACATGTGTAATAGTCATTTAGTCAGGACCAAAAAGTAAAAAAAGTCTTTTCTAATATTGCATTGATGCACATTCATGGCTTTCTCTCAAGGAATCAAGGTTTGGTCCTCCGAGTGACTGACTGACTGAATACACACGCACGCACGCACGCACGCACGCACGCGCCACACACACACACACACACACACACACACACACACGCACACACGCACACACACACACACACACACACGCACACACGCACACACACACACACACACACACACACACACACACACACACACACAGTTAATGACTGACCAGTTCTGCTCCCAGACGCCCCGCTGGCTGAGGTCCTGCAGCCGTTGGAGCCGGAGCCCGAACCTGACCCGGACCCCACCCCCGACCGGAAGCCAGACCTGGAGCCGGAGCCCCTGGAGCCGGAGCCCCTGGAGCCGGAGCCCCTGGAGCCGGAGCCCCTGGAGCCGGAGCCCCTGGAGCCGGAGCCCCTGGAGCCGGAGCCCAACCCCGACCGGGAGCCTGACCCGGACCCTGACCCGGAGCCCATGGAGCCGGAGCTGGCCGAGCCGGTCCCGGAGCGGGAGTCCTCCTGCAGCAGGATGTCCAGCAGGTCGCTGGAGGTCATGTTCCCGTCGCTCTGGGCCCCGTCCTCAGGCGACTCCTCCTGCGAGCACAAGGAGAGAGAGAGCGGCCGTCAGAGACGCACCCCCATACACAACGCACTACAACCACACCCTCTCACTCTCTCAAGTGGCTAAAGCGCTCCACCCTGCGAGGACACTGGATTAGACTCCCTCTCGCCAGCCTTCACGTGTCAGGCCAAATCAGCGTCCTATGGGGAACTATGTGATCTACCGGATCGAGGGCTGTAAGGAAATGGTTCACGCAACCAAATGCCAAGTCCTTGTGGGGGACTTTCCGGATGGTTCTGTATAACAAACCAAGTGGGGCATGCGGGTTAAAAAAACTGTCTCACTGCTCACTAAACGGACAGCTTGCTCAATAAGAATTTTGTTATTCTATTTCTCCTCTATTTCTCTTCTGTGCACAAAAATGGTTCAATCCACTTCAAACACTAGCACTCCCCAGTTGGATTGGAGAACTGGGATAAACAGTTTTTAAATTGAAAGAAATGTGTTACTTTTATATTTATTATTGTGTTTTAAGCAAGTCCAGAAGTCCAGAAGAACATGAATCCTGGTCTCACCTGATGGAGGTCCTCGGTGGGGGCCACGCCCATCTCCCCGCACACGGGGGGCCCCGGTCCGGCCGGCGGCCCTGCGTCCGCCCGCTCCCCTGAGCGCTGGGTCTCCTCCATGCTCAGCAGGTTGAGCTGCAGCGGCGAGCTGCAGCGCGACTCAAAGAGCGGGGCCGGTGAGGTGGGGGGCTCGCGGCCGGCCGACGCAGGCGTGGAGGAGCGCGACGCCGCCCCGTCCCGGGGGTCCGGGACCGTCGGGGTCTCCGCGGGCATGGCGTAGGCAAAGGACCTGGCCGGGTAGGGGGCCTGCGTCACAAACTGGGTCTGCACGCCAAAGGATGCCTGGGGAGCGAGGGAGAAGTGCGGCTGGGGGCTGTAGGCGGGCTGCGTCTGAAAAGGCTGCGGTGTGGAGGCGTAGGCCCCCTGTGGGGCCTGGAAGGTGGGCTGGGGGAGGAAGGCTGGCGGGGGGAGGAAGGCCGGTTGGGGGACGAACGCGGGCGGGGGGACGAACACAGGCTGGGGGATGAAGGCCGGTGTGGGGACGAAGGGCTGGGGCGCCAGAGTGGCGTAGGGGGCCTGCGGCTGCATGGGGTAGGCGGGCTGATAGCCCGTCTGAGCGGTGTATGCCGGCTGGGGCTGCGTTTGCTCAGGGAAGAAGGCGGGACTCGGGGCCGCGGCCATCTGGCCCATTGGAGCCATCTGAGGGAACAGGTAGTTTGGCAGCACCAGCGTCACCACGGGCGCCACGATGGGAGCCGCGAAGGGCGTGGCGGTGGGAGGAGCCTGGCTGCTCTGGACCTCAGCGAAGCCGCCGGAGAGGGGGGTTTCCGGGCAGGCCGCCCGGGCTGGGGCGGCGGGGTACACGGAGAGCGGGTAACCCGGCACTAGGGCCGGGTACGAGACGCTGAACGCCGACTGGGTGGCCTCCGACGGCGACCAGGACGTCTGGTTGAGGCCCTGCAGAGGGGGGCGGGGCTTGCGGTCGGACATGGCGCTGTCCGACGAGTCGGGACGCTTCATGCGGGGCTTTTTTGACTTCCTGTTCCGGCCGCCCTTCCTGGCGCCGGGCTCGGGCCGGCCGGCGCCCTGCTTGTGTGGCCCCCGGGCCCCTGAGGATTCTGCAGGGCGGAGACGATATTCAGGGTGAGTTACCACCTACTGGCACGTCTAATTTCATTGCATGCGTTGTCCCATTCATTGTACATCACTGGTATGTGTTGTGCTACATGCTACATGCTACATGCTACATGCTACATGCTACATGCTACATGCTACATGCTACATGCTACATGCTACATGCTACAGGTGTAAGACTTATCAATGAGGTTTGGAACTGATGATAGGAATGAACTTTCCCTTCTACCGCACTGAATACTTTGTCCAATACTAAGACGATGAGGTCAGAAACAACAATTACACCGCAATGACACATGGCTGCCCATAAACACCAGTGCTGCTGGCGTGGACGTCTGCATTCCGACGGTTGCTCAAGGGCGCTACCTTCGGCGTTGGTGGAGCGGCGGTGGCGGTGCAGGTAGGTGGAGCAGTCCTTCTGGAAGGTGTGGGCGTCGCGGAGCCCCCGGCAGCGGGTCAGGAAGGCCTGCTCCTCCTTCTGGGTGTGCGCCGCCAGCACCTGCTTGGTGAGGCCCAGGCGCCTGTAGGTCTCCTTCTCCTGGCTGGGGGGGCACTCCACCACGCTGGCCGTCGGGGGAGGGGGCGCAGGGCTCTCCACCACGTCCTCGATGATCTCTGAAGGAGGGTGGTGGTGGGGGCAGGGTGCATGGAGGGGTTAGTCACGCACTCGCATAAGGCAATCCCATTTTTTACATGGATTAAAAAGGTGATGTCAAATGTCTGCATGGAGGCTAGTCTTGTCATGTTTATTATACAACAAATAATTCACCCACATACAGGCCATATTGAGGGTGTGGAGCATGGGGGGGGGGGGGGGGGTGTGGGGGATGGGGGGGGGGGGGGGCAAGGGGGAATCACCAGATTCGGGCTGGAGCTTCTTGTCCCCCACGTGGACGATGGTGCTGCTGTAGCTGCACTGAGAGGTGATGGACACCACGCTCTCCGCCTTGCGGGCCAGGGGCAGGGCCGCCAGAGGCTTCTTGGGGCCCTTCATGAAGGGGGGCCCTGGGCGTGCGCTGAGCATCACGGAGCCTGGATGGAGGGATGGAGATGAGTTGTACATCTGAACAACGACTGTTAAATAACTAAAAATATTACTAACACAATGTCAAACTTTTCATCATGAAGAATGGGATTTTGTGAGGATGTGACTTTATTGATAACATTATTGAAATCACTATCGATTGGCATTGCCTGTAGACATTTCAAGACATTTTTTATCTGCCAGCAAGCAAATAATAAACATTGCATCCTTAACTGTAAAATATTAGGATTTTAAAAGCCCAAACATGTATGAGGTGTGTGCAGCACGTGGCTTGGCCTGAGGCTGATCTGCGTGGGCCTACCTTGCTGGGTGTCATGCGGGCCCTGGAAACCGTTCTCTGAGCCCTTCTTTTCCTCGTCGGAGGAGGAGGCGGTGTGGGAGGAGAACTGGTACTTCCTCTTCACCGTACCGGGAATGTTGCAGTTCTCCAGGTACCTGGGAGAAGGTGGAGTCCCAGGAGAGAAGGATTTAGGATAAGAAACGCACGCACGCACGCACGCACGCACGCACGCACGCACGCACGCACGCACGCACGCACGCACGCACGCACGCACGCACGCACGCACGCACGCACGCACGCACGCACACGCACACACACACACACAGAGAGAACAGCAGACTGAATTGATAAAACACTGGACTGCAACAGTGGTTTGATGGCCTTACCTGATGACACTGTCGAGGCAGCTGATCTGCTGGTAGGAGTAAACGCTCTGGTCTTTACAGGGGAGGTCCTCCATGCTGGCTGCAGTACTGTCCTTGGCCACCAGAGGGGGCACCAGGTCATTCAGACGAACCAGGGGATTCCTCAGTGCAGCCGGAAAGGATGCTGGTGAGCGATAAAAACAAGAAATGGAACACGTTTTAACTTGAGCAGTGAACAGAAACCATGGTCTAACACTTATTTTAACTTTATTCCACATTTAATGATATGCAACTCTGAGTGGTTCTAAACACCAAGAACCAAAATGACAAACCTGAAACATAATGTCTGACATAATCAACCAACCATCGTCTCCAAAGAAAAGGTGCGACAAAAGAAAACGCTTAAAATTCAATGTCTGAGAAAGCACCAAACATGGATGCGTCCGGCCGGCCTGCCACTCACCATCAGCGGCCTTCAGCCTCTGCTCAGGCCTGGGGGGCAAGGGCGCGGGCAGCTGCAGGCACACCCGGGGGTCCTGGTTCTTCAGCATGGTCACCCCCTTGCAGATCTCCTGGAAGGTGCGCGGCTTGGCCCGCGCCGTCTCTTCCTCTGTGGCGGTGTGCCCCGTGCTGTCACTGGGCGAGCCCACGCTCAGCAGCTGCTCATG
This sequence comes from Melanogrammus aeglefinus, assembly GCA_900291075.1. Lineage (NCBI taxonomy): Eukaryota > Metazoa > Chordata > Actinopteri > Gadiformes > Gadidae > Melanogrammus > Melanogrammus aeglefinus. Next base: position 23,203 of record OLKM01001577.1, read on the forward strand.
GGAGCCGTTGCTCCCGTGGCTCCCGTAGCCGCTGGAGCCCATGTGGTGCACCGGCTGGGCGGAGGAAGGGTGGCGTTAGAGGTTGTGAACTGCATGGTGGGTAAAAAGTACTAAACAAATAAGGGGATTTTTTGGGTTTTGTTTGTGTGCGTGTAACCATTTGAGTGTGTGTGTGTGTGTGTGTGTGTGTGTGTGTGTGTGTGTGTGTGTGTGTGTGTGTGTGTGTGTGTGTGTGTGTGTGTGTGTGTGTGTGTGTGTGTGTGTGTGTGTGTGTGTGTGTGTGTGTGCTGTTTGTGGAAGTGTACCTGCAGCAGCAGTCGATGGACCTGCTCACTGATTTCCTGGATGTCAGAGTCCATGATCTTTCCTCCGTGGAACGCTGGTGCATCAAACACGTCTTCATTGACGGGACCCCTGGAAAACACACACACACATCAATATTAACATTTTCCCATATCCAAAACATTCATTTCCAATTCAAAACAACAATTGTCTCACTCAAGGTACATTATGTGTGTGTGTGTGTGTGCGTGCGTGCGTGCGTGCGTGCGTGCGTGCGTGCGGGTGTGTGTGGCAAACAGGTCAAAAGGTAAGAAGGACCTCTTTTTTTCCATGTAAATATCTACGGCATCTCTCATGCCATCAATTCAAATGCGGTTTTCCATCTCCAGTCAACTATGTGAATATCCTATATTTATTCATATATGTACATTTGGCTTTTACAAATTTGCATACATTTTTAATGCATGCATACACGTTGTCGAGCGCACGTTGTGTTGACAACGGTGTCGAAACTAGGCTATCAAAACGCATGGCGTGGAGGTGTCACTCATGGTTCACGCCTGCACGTCGGCCTCGTGATAACAGGAATCTCTGTCTGTTTGCGGGCGTCTGTGTGGCATCTGCGTGTGTTTGCGTGGGTCTGTGCGCGTGCGTCTTAACACCACTCACATGCGGACTTTATGGCGGCCGATCACAAAGGACACCTTGCGGCTCCAGGGGTTGACGAAGCTGGACCAGCTGGTGTCGATTGTCACGTACTCGCCATTCTTGGCGCAGAAGCGCGTGGACGAGTGGTCGAAGGGCTGGCCGGCGAACTGCAGGACTGGAGGGGAAGGAAGAGTTTGTTTAGAAAAACATTTAACACAAGTTTGACCCTGACACACACCCATTCACACTGACGGAAAGTCTTGGAAGTGCGTGTACACGCATTTACATTAGGATGAATCTCAGAGCCACCAGTCCAACCGGGTTAAAGGTTGTATCAGCGATTCTAGACCGAAACATAAATAATCACATTCACCGCCCCATAAACAGGCTGTCAAAAAAAACGCGTACTACCAACCACTCAAAACCAAAATAAATGGTATTCCAACCAATCACCGACAAGGAGTGGTTGTTGTGGGATTTTGCGCTGCGTTCATGATAGTTTTTTTACTGGATGCACGAAACACGGAAGGGAGGGGCGAGCTGGCTCTGTTTGTTTGGGATCTCACTTCAAATACCATCAGAAGTGACGTCACCCAGCATCGCTGATACAACCTTTAAAAGGGGTGATATTATGCCACCAGGTGCGAGTGTGATTAGCCATTACAAGCAGTTTGAAAATCTGCCATCTCCTGTATTTTAGTGACCTCACACAAGTGGGCGTGTCCACCTAGATGTATAATGGACGGATCAGTCTACCAGCCTACCCGGTGGACGGTAGCAAATAAATAGTCTAAGGGTAGAAAACCAGGGAGGCACTCACTCTTTTTATGTACAGCCAACATGAGAGGCCTGTCGCTGGGGTGTAAGTTGAGCAACACGGGGGTCCCAATCAGGTCCTGGGGCAGGTAGCCTAGCAGCGGGATGGCCCTGGGGTTGGGGAGGGGGAAGACATTGTTAACATTTGTCTGACCTTGGCTTACTCTTTTTTCATGTAAGGATCAGCAGTTCTACTTGCCGACATCATACAGAAGTAAGTGTGTGTGTGTGTGTGTGTGTGTGTGTGTGTGTGTGTGTGTGTGTGTGTGTGTGTGTGTGTGTGTGTGTGTGTGTGTGTGTGTGTGTGTGTGTGTGTGTGTGTGTGTGTTGAAGGTGGTCCGGCTCACCTCTCATCCACTTCCTGGAATACACAGTTGGGCGTGTGTGTGGTGGTGAAGATGCGCTTGTCGGCAGGGATTCGTGGCGCTGTGGCAATGGAGGCAGGGCAATGTTTTAAACACATGATCACGGTTCTCTCTGACTCGTACAGGCTGTTGATATACTGGGGGCCGACATCAGGGGGTTCTTGTTGGAGTGTTCACCTTCGTAGCCGGAGTGCACCCTCTCGGCCAGCAGGAGGCAGCAGAGCTGGTCCTCAGCCAGCTGGGCATCCTGCACCTTCATCAGGTAGGGCGTCATGCGGAACGGGTAGTAGCGCAGGGCCCCCTCGCGCTCCTTACCCCCACTGGTGCACACACACACACACATCGAATGAGTGAATGATGTCATCACACACACACACACACACACACACACACACACACACACACACACACACACACACACACACACACACACACACACACATCGAATGAGTGAATGATGTCATTGGTTAAATATTGAGAGCGAGAGAGAGAGAGAGAGAGAGACGCCACCTGTTCATATTTTTGTAGCCCTGTATCTGACTACTAGATGGCGACAGAGTTCTATTATCGCCCTGACTAAGGGCCTATAGTGGAGCTGGAAACGTTGGCCCAGCAGCTCTGATCACTCACCTAATGCGGCAGAAGAAGGACTTCTCCTGCATACACTCTGCGGGAGACGACTCTGCATTAGAGGAAGAATCAGAGCAGAAACAGAGCGAGAGAGAGAGTCAGAATCAATATCTATAATCATGGATTGAGATGACCTTGGTCATCTTTCACCCAGGTGGAGGAATAGTGGGCGAGGATAATCTAGGTTAGTTCACTGACCACTGAACACTGAAAAGAGCCGGAGCCAGCACTGGTCTACTGTGTGTATCTCATACAAGTAAAGACTGTACTAATGTACTAATGTACTAATGTACATTAGTACAGCTAAAGGTTGATGGTGCCAGTATATTGGGAGTGGGGCGTAGATTTGAAACTTGGGTGATTTTAATTATTGATTGCGAGTACCACAGAGCCTACTACTCTAATTCTAATATTTCTCTCAGATTCAAATGCACAAAAAATAGAAGTGTTCCACTGTTGTTTAGTATTAGCATGAATATTAGCAACGTCACACCCTTCAGACGGACGAGTTGGGTGATGAAGAAGTGTCGATCACGAGTGGGCGGGCGACATGTTTATGCACCACCTTGTGTGTGCGTGTGCGCGTGTACGTGTGCGTGTGCGTGTGGGTGTGTGTGTGTGTGTGAGAGAGGGGTCGGGGGGTAGTATCCTATGTGTTCCCCACGTGTTCCCCACGTGTTCCCCACGTGTTCCCCACGTGTTCCCCACGTGTTCCCCGTAAGGGAGAGACGATGGCGAAGGCGAGTGCTGACATTTGACCGTTCTGGCACTCCCTACCTGCCAGCCTCACATGGCTGAACTCGGCTCATCCCCATTTCAGGATTTGTGATACGTGATTTAAAGTCGAATTTCACGATAAGCTAAATCTTAAAAACTTTTGCATCCGACATCTGCTCTCGGTTATTCCCACGGGCATCGGAACCCGCGGATTCCAGACGCGGCAGACGTCGTACCTGCTCCGGTGCACATGCTCCACGAGGGGAGGCGGTAGGGCGTGGTGAAGCTGTAGAACACGCCCACGTCCTGCGGCGTCAGGAACTCCACGAACTTGGCGTTGTGGAACACCTCCCGCTTGCAGTTGAGGACGGAGGCCGCCTGGTCCGAGATGTACACGATCCTCCCTGTGATGAGCGACACCGCCACCGCGAAGATATCCTGTTGGGACGCACAGGGGGAGGGGGGTGGAGGACAGTTAAGCTCAGTCCTTAAAGTCATTTAATTTTGCCCAATTCCTCTTCGATAAAACCCTTTTTTTACCCTCGTAGCGTGTCAGTAAATCAGTAAAACAGCAGACATTGCTATCGCTCCAAGTGGTTTTAATTCAATAGTGTGAACAGTTTTTAAAGGCGATGGCTTTGTCTTTTAATGTAATTATTGTAAGTCGCTTTGGATAAAAGCGTCTGCTAAATGCCCAAAATGTAAATGTAAATCTCCTGTCAAAGAGTCAGGCAGCCTTTGGGAAGTAGTAATAGTAGTAGTATCCCAGCCAATCTTGCCATATCTATATCATATCTATACATTAACAGCCAGGCGCTGTTCTTCTGAGTCAACGCTTTCGCTAATTGACTATCAGAGACCAGGATGGACTCTGAGTGCCCCCAGAGGATCCATCAGTACCACACGAGGCTGACGGAGGAGGGGGGAGAGCTATGGCCGCGGGGGGGGGGGCTCACCGTATTCTTCAGTGTGTACTCTGAGGTGATGCTGTTGATTTCCTCGATGGTGTAAGATGAAACGTCGGGCCCGGAGGGCTGGCTGTCGTTGATCATCAGCATCTGGTAGTACTCCTCGTTGGCTGCCGAGTACACACACGCACACACGCGCACACACACACACACACACACACACACACACACACACACACACACACACACACACACACACACACACACACACACACACAGACACACACAGACACACACGTTTACATGAGGCCGACATGCAGGCGTGAACGATAAGTGACACCTCCACGCCATGCTTTTTGATAGCCTAGTTTCATCAACACCGTTGCCGACACAACGTGCGCTCGACAACGTGTATGCATGTATTAAAAACAAACACATGTAATAAACACATGTATGCAAATTTGTAAAAGCCAAATGTACATATGTAAATAAATATAGGATATAGACATGGTTGAATGGAGAGGGAATACCGCAGTCGAAATGATGGCACTCTGCATCCCAAGCCAAAAAAAACGAGATCCCCCTTACCTTTGACCTGCTTGATGCATCGCAGCGCGTACTTCAGCGTGTTGAGCGTGCTGGACTTCCCCTTGCTCCTCTTCTCAGACGGGAGGTGCATCTTCAGGTCCTTCAGCGTCTTGAACAGCTCCTTCTGCGTCTTGGCTTTGGCCGACTGCTCGCTACTGCAGGGGTCGCATGGGACCAGACACACGCGCATCAGCCAACATAAACCCACTGGTTCAGTGGCCCAGGCCATCACATGCGTCCAACCACGGGGGTTCAAAGCACGGAGGGGAACGGCAGTGCCTGGTATATACCTCAGTAGGCGGGGATGGGGATAAATGCTTTCATTGACCCTTGACCTCTAAAATATTCAATTATCTGGATCAACAGCTAACATTTCTTTCGAATTTTGCCGTTTAATTCCTAAAATAAGACTATAATAACGTAAACCGCGGAGTAAGGTTAGAAAATAGGTTGTGAGTGCTGACCTGCAGCCGCTGGTAGACGGGTTGTCCTGTTCGGAGCTCAGCTGGCTGAAGGCGGTGGAGCTGCTGGGTGGAGACGGGCTGTGGGAGTTGGAGCTGGGGGGGGGAACCGAAGTCCGGAGAAAGGGGACGTTAGCCATCAGGACACGGACCACACACACACACACACACACACAACAGAAGGTGGATCCGCTGCAGGAACGGCAAGGTCGTTGTCATAAAAGTGGAAATAATTTGTAAGAATCGTAGGTTGTTAAGGGCAACAGCTGCAGAGAGTGCAGGTGCCTCCCCCGAGTTAGTTTCAGCATATGCATGACAGTTATGGAAATTAAGCCAGGTCTATATATATATACACACACTAGGGGTTCTGATGTAACCTCAACAGTGAGATAACAGGCCGTCGGCCACTGTGTTACACGAGCACGGAGGCTCTTCACTGGGCTTCTGCCGCTGATAAACACCACTATCCTTTTCATTCAACATCCCTGTTGATCCACAATAGCCCTCCGCTCTTACATAACTCACTCAGCTCCAGCAAGAAACACACAACAGCCCGCCATTTCCTGTGACGTCACATAACATAAGAGTGTGGGAAGGGATGGCTTGAATTTTTAAGATTAATAAAACAAAGTCTAAAATGTTTCATAAACATGGTTTGGTGCCAGACATGCCTGAGTTAAGGGTACCCATGGACCTTCGGAGACGGTCCAGCTAATTATATTAAATTGATTGAATAAACACATAGCTTCTTTATAGAGATTCTCAGATGTTCATCATTACTATAAAAATACTATAAGCAAATTGTATTGAAGCAATTTGTAACCAGGCCTTACACAACCGTCAATATTTGTCTAGACACCATCAGTTTTATTTAAGAGCGAATCTGTGGTTGTTGTTTTAACATTAATACCTCCAGGACTAGTGGACCCTAACATAATCCATCTCAGAGAACTGATCGCATTGTCTTAGCTTAGCCCCCTGGGAGACATGGGTGTAGAATTAACGACTAAGAAGCTTGGTTCAGAACGAGCATCACTTCCGAAGCAACAGGGGGCCACTTAGCACTGGATCGATGCCATCCCATCGTGGGGCGTGTTGGCAACTTGCCATGGTCCAGTGGCCGGCCGTGTGAGGCCTACTCTGAGCACACGTCATATACATATGCCATTGATATTAAAACAACTTTGGCCAACCCCCCCAACCACCGTGGCCTAACACAAAGATTGAAAAAATAGGAAAAAATACAACTCAATGGATCTGTTGTTTGTGCACAAATGAGTGGCTGCACATTGGATCGCGATACAGAACCCATTATTAAAATCAGAGGATTTAAACCTTCCGCCCTGCCCTTCTGCTTCCACTCATTTCCAGCAGGAGAGATGCACAATGTTACCCGTCCCGGTCCGTTGGAAGACGGGACTTCCTCATGAGTTTTCTCAACAAAGGGAGGGCTGTTTGTATTGTCATGGATACAAAGACAGCCCGGAGTTGCAAGATGAGTCAGAGGCTGGGTTATGCAACAGCCAGACTCCTCCAGGTGTGGGGCTTTACAGGAGACCCTGCTTCTAATCTTACCCTGCTCCAGCACCGCACAACCTGCGACACATATAGACTGTGATGATGTAACGCCTTAGACATGTCTGTGAGGCTCTCCATCTCCCTCCGGACCTGCGCACAATGGACTGCCTGGTCTGAGCTTTAGCCAGGAGCTCCTATAGTCACCAATATGCTCATCTCTAATGACCAGAAGTATTGTACTACATAGGGCTGCAAGTAATGCAACTGATCGTTTCTGTGGTTGATTAGTCATTTAGTTTATAAATGATCATAAACAATTACCGTCAAGTTTTTGATTATGTATATATTTCCTGATTTGATCCTTTTGATCAACTAAACAACCTGACCATAACGGCACCATAGCCATCTCCGTCACCACTACACTCCTGAACCAGCTTCCCTTTAATGTAATACAGGTTCAGGAGTTCATCCTTTTTCCCAAATGGGTTTCTAGAGTTTTCACTTTACCTTCCAAATCTGACACTATAAAACCAAATGTTGGTGTGGCCAGCAATGCCCTAGTCTCCAACAGTGCTAAGATAAATAAAAACCTGACTTGAAGCCAGTGGCATCCAGATATGCTCCATCTTGTCAGAATCCAGAAAATGCATCGCTCTAGAACAACAATTCAGATGGACTAATTTTAGCAGGAGGCAGCAATGACCAGGCCAGGAGCTCCATCAACGCAAGCACTTCGAAGTTGCAGTCAATTCGCTCTAAATGAAAATTGAGTGTGTGTGTGTGTGTGTGTGTGTGTGTGTGTGTGTGTGTGTGTGTGTGTGTGTGTGTGTGTGTGTGTGTGTGTGTGTGTGTGTGTGTGTGTGTGTAAATGGGAAGTGGTCAAAAGGGGCTGCGTCTTTTGAGTTTACGTCAATTGACAGCTGTCCGGGTCAAAATGGATGAAATGACGGTCAGAGCTGCCATTATATTGGCTTCCACTTATCTACAGAAAACGTAATACCCTACACAGTTACAGGTTCCTCCAGTGGCTGGAGGTCCACGTGTCCAAAAGTATCGTAAGCAATCGAATATAGACGCATGAATATAATCATATATCTGGAGAGAGAGATCACGTCAATGGAAGTTTATCAGTTGTTACTAGGTTCATTTGATATATTGTCGTATACAAGTGCCCTGCATTGCAGAATCTGGCAAGTTAGTCTCTTCCAAGTTTACTGGTGAATCGTGGCCAATCAACGTTTTAATTTCCCCTCCTTCTGTATGACAGCAGTACCGGTGTGGTCTTATCTGGTAACAGGAAAGCATTATTCTAATGAAGCGCAGTGTCGTCACTTCTGGACATTTAGAGCCTTGAAACACAGAGCAGGTCCCCTGCTGAGACTGCCCGCCGACTGTGACTCACAGCCTCCCAAACGTCCATGCCATTACGCCTAATGAAACGCACATCCGTGGCCTAGATGGTGCTCTCCCTGTGGCGTCGGGGAGACCCTGAGCTAAGCAGGGGGGGCCGTCACTCACCTCTTGTTGCTTTCTGAAGACTCCGTCAGGGCAGAGTCTTTGCCGTTTCCGCTGGAGCTGCCAACCGACTCGTTGCCTCGAGAATGGTTGCCGTGGGACTCGTTGCCATGGGACTCTGTCCCGCTTCCGCTGGAGCCGCTGCCCCCCATCTCCATGTCCTCGTGCAAGGCAGGCCGCGCCCGCTTCCTGTTGTTCTCGAGCGGCGACCCGGGCGAGGCCGGGCGCTCCTGGCTGCTCTCGCTTCCCTCGGACGCCAGGCCCAGTGCCGGCTCCAGCTTGGGAAGGTCCCGTCCACCGCTTCCCTCGGGGTAGCCCCCGACCATGAGGTGCAGCTGACCGATGGGGATGCAGGGGGAGCCTTCCTCCTCCTCTTCCTGCGGCCGGAAGCTGACTCTCTCTTGGTTTCTTGCGCGCCCGTCCATGCTGGGGTGCAGGTAGCGCAGTGGGCTGAAGTTCTCAGACAGCAGTGGAGGTGGGGTGCACCAGTAAAGCAAGACCAGGGCTGAGGTTAGGCCGTTTTCAGCATGGCCTCAGCACTGCAATAAGTGCTGAAGTGTAGAAGTGTAGCCGTATTGGGAACTAAAGGGAGACGGAAACAAAACACACAGTATTAGAAACCTTACACGACAGGGCTAGCACATGGATGAGATGATCACGATGGTTTGGGGGAGCTATTATTAGGATCATATCTCTGTAGATAATCCTAATCAATAACAGGAAGTCACCCACTGGACCAAAACAAACTGCCTTTGACCCGGTCAGAGCGATATGAATTTCAGCTTTAGATGGGAACAGAATTATGATTAATAATAATGAAAAGGGCAAACCATATCATGGAGGCAAACTTGTTATTTACCTTTCATGCAAGTACACACAAACACAGAAACGCACGCCACCAAATTGAAAGTTTGTGTTCCAGAACGATCAACTGTAGCCTATATTTCTAAAGGCAAATCAATTCAACCACTGTTCATAGCAGTATGGTGGTGGTGGCGGCGGCTACTATCAGCTGACTTGATCTGATGACTTTCTGTATGTGAGCAGGCTTTCTATGAACAAACATGCACACACATACCCACAGACGCAAGCACCTGAACTAATAAACCACTGACGCTGTTATGGAAAAGCCAAACAGCCAACACAGTGAGAGTACTTTTGGACAACAGCCTGTAATCATGTGAAATGGGACCAGAAGTACAGGTAAGGAAAACTAAAACCCTGAGAAACAATTCTTGTCAAATTAAAGAAAAGTTTCCAAGTTTTACTATAATTAATTCACAGATTAAAAACAATGACTGGAATATCTCTCTATATCTCTATAGGATTTAGACATAACCCAGATAATTCCACATATATAGCCTAATGGGTATGGTAAGCCTAGAGTTCCTAGGCTGTGGGATATTTATTTTCAAGACTGGTGCAAGCTTATGAAGAATGATTTGAAGTTCATGAGGAATTAAAAACGACCACTTTAAGCAGAGCAGAAATATTTTTTCTCATACAACTCCTTCTACTCCTTCATGACGCAGACCCGTTGACATGCAAAACACTGTAGGCTACAATTAAATTGAAGTACCGTTGAAGTGTTATATCGCACAATAAAATAGGCTTATAATTGCTATGGGACTAGTGTCAAGTCCAGACATAGGCCTACGCCTTACTTTTGTAAGAAAACACAAGCTTCTGAAATTGTTTTTATAAGTAAAGTACAATTAGCAAACTGGATTATTTTTTTTGTAAAAGAAAATGCTCAAATAAAAAACACAAACCTGAGTGGTTGAAGTTGGATCATACTCCTTGGTGTTGAATGCTGACGGCATGAAGGGAATATTGTCATGAACCTCAGGTAGTCGGTATTCCGCATCTCCCGGCGCGACCTGAATTTAGACTCCAGAATATCTGCCGGTCATTGGCTGAAGTCGAGAGGTTTCCATGGGGAAAGTGACGCAATGACGACAAAGGGCGGTGATTGGCTCAAGCCACTGCCTATCACTTTACGTAAAACTGTCACACTTTGCACGTGGAGACTCATGTTGCATGTTTTTCGCTTGCCTGTGTTGTGCGTGAAGTCTGAGTTGGAAATTAAATTAAAAAAACACTAGCAGCAACCAACGCAATATTATAATAACACAAAATATAGCTCGAAAGACTCGGTGGTTACGTATGCAATGACCTAAAACCCGCCTCCAGATACACATGGTACAGTTCCAGGCTTAGTCACCATATTGAAGGAAGTAGACATTACGTTATTACATAACGGGGGAATTGGACCAGCACACATTATTGTCTGGGGATGATGTCACAACCTTGTCACTATCCAGCAGTAGTGAATTGACTGTTAAACCATTAAGTGCCAAGATTATTCTGCTTCTGCGAAAAAGAATAAAGAGATGGGACTCTACAGACAAATAGATAAGACAATCAACAACCACAAACACACAATGTGTTACATTGTGGTCTGGATAGGATAAGCAAAGATCCCACCTCAAAGTAGAGAACGGTGCCATATACAGTATGTGGGGGAAGAGCCACAACACAGATGGTATCCTTTTCTATAGTAAAGCAAGGGCAGCATACTAGTCGTGTACTGAATGTTGAATGTTGAGTGTTGAGCAATAACTTCCAAAAAGCACACTGTTGCAGCCTCACTGAAAGCAAGATATGGACATAAGAAGGAGAGGCATCACCATCTTTGACCTCGCCCTGAAAACAGTTTTCTTCTCTCTGGCGAATAATAAGAAACAGACAGTCGATTCCAACAGATCTTGATATTTACATCTCCTGGAATCAAACTTAATTCACAACAAGACTGGAGCAACCACAAAGATGGAATCATTCAGTTTGTTTTGAACCAGATCAGCGACGTTAAACAGCAACCAGGACTGGGACAACAGCAGAGAATGCCTGAGTTTTTGGTGAAAAATAACTTTAATAAAACTCCTATGAAAACAAAATACCAGCGAAACAATAAAAGCCTGTACATTTGACAATATCCAGTGTCTGGGAGACATGTAAAGGCTAGCAGTGGGAAGTACAGCAGCATCACACATAAACCCACCGGGACCTCCAGTTTGGGCTCGGGCCTGAAGCCCAAGGGTTCATATGCTAATAGATACAGTTCATATATTTGTTTATGGATATTGCACAAACAACCAATGCAGGTGCTGCAGGGAGCACCTTATGTCAAAAAGCTAGATTGGAGCCTTGTATCGCAGTGTCCCTCACCCTGCTATATCAAAACCAATACATTTCAAATGACAGCGGCACTTATTTGCAAGAACATTCAACTTTGGAACAAATAATTACAAAATATGTATTAACAATAAAACAACCAAAGTTTTTTCTCTTTAGTTTGGTCCTACGAAAGGCATGTTACATGATTCCGATATTGTCGAGATTATTAGCACAAGGTGGATTGTGCTTTGAAAGGCTGACAAGCTGAGGCAAGGCCCTGTATAAGACATGAACTCCTTAAAGCGGATATATTTAGCAGAATTGCTTTTATTTACCTTTGTTAAAAACCCCCAAAAATCTGATTGAATTAGATAAAGCAAAAAAAAAGAAGAAGCAACTTTTAATCTTTTTTTCGGTCAAACTCAAAAATAAAGTTTTTACTTTGATAGAAAACGTTCAGTAATTCCTATTCTCTGCTAGGTCTTGTTCATGCAAGGTTCCAGTGTTTGGAATGTTCCACGCTACCCCTTAGCTTACAACGGTGGACGAGGCTCAAGGTATTCGATTCCTCTGGTTCTTTTAAAAACTTTAAAAACTTGTTCCTCTCACACACACTTCTGTGGAGCAATAAAGTAGTCTGGCACATAAAAACAAAACGAGAAAAAAACAACAAAAAACAGAAGATATATATTTATATATCTTAAAACTGCAAAAAAATAAAAATAAAAATATACAATCTTCCCGCACTTGAGGCACACGGTTGATGGTTAGCAGGAGGCGGTAAAGGAACAAGAATGTTGTGATCCTTTGTGGCCATTGCATATAGTTTGGCTAAGTTTTAAGACTTCTTCCTGTTTCCACATCTTTTTTCAGTTATTTGCTGTCCACACCCGTCGTGTATCTTAGAGAGTTCAGTCGTTGGGCGTGGCGCGTGATGCCTCCGTTGGCTCCGTGCGTGAGACCAGCCGTTGATGTTCTCCGGACACAAGTTAGCCAAGCCACACTCGTCCTCTGAAGCACCCCTCTCCCTCATCAGTCAGTGGGCCGGAGCCCCCAACCCCACGGTCAGTACGTCTATAGGGGCTGGCGGCTGGCATTTGTTGTGGGGAGATATAGGAGAGAGACGATAGAGTTTGGAGAGTAAGTTCCTTCCATGGGTTTTGTGTGTTGTGGTGTGTGAGCGTGTGCTCGGTCACTGATTGCACTTGTGCAAAACCTGCAAGTGCCATAGGTTATTCCACAAATATGTCAAAAGGCCTGAAAGAAGTTCTCTTTGTTCTGTCTTTCAGTCGCTCTTCCAGAACGACATAAGGAAGTGAGGGGGTGGGTAGGTGGGGGGGGGGGGGGGGACGGAGGGTGGAGCGGGTGTCTTCTACATTCCCTTCTTTAAATATATAGATAAGTTGTCTCTTTGCGTCTCTCCGTGGCACCCCCTTCAGCCCCCCTCCAACTCCCCCCCCCCCCCCCCCCCCCCCCCCCCCCCCCCCCACACACCCCGCGGGGGGGCAGCTGCCCTAGGAGCGGTTGTCCTTGGCCACGTTGTGAGCCATCCAGTTGACCTTGGTGGTCCAGCTCTCTCGCAGCGCCTCGTCAAACTTCTGGCGGAACTGCTTGACCGCCTCCTCGTCCGTCTTGCCCAACGCCAGAGAGTCCTGTGGGGAGGGGCAGAGGGAACAGGGGTTGAGGACGAGGGAGGAGAGGAGAGAGGAAACAGGGGTTGAGGAGGAGATGCAGGGCGAGCACCGAGACGGAGACAGAGACGAGGACCAGGGAGGGAAACGAGGCCGCAACAGGGGAGATAGAAATACTTTATCTCTTGATCTTTGAACAACCAAAACAAGAACGCACTGGTGTCACCGGTGTCAACTATGGTTGCTAAGCAACGGCCGATGGCTACAGGTACAGATGATAGCGGCGTTGGTTATGTCAGCGCTTTATGTCATTGTGTTACGTTAGTTACAGAAGAAACCACTTTAACGTCCTGAACATAATCATACTATAGTTGTTGCATCGGCAACGGAACGCTTACATGATTATAAAGGTTAGCTGATATGCAGACGCTCATCAAGGCATGCATTCCACCGCATTTGAACACGGCGGCATTGTGCAATTATGATTTCCGTTCGATCAGTCTGTGTATGAGAGTGGGTGTATGTCTGTCTGTTACCTTCAGGTACTGTATGTCTTTTACGGAGGTGAGCTCCGGCAGCCCAGCAGTGAGCATGAGGGCGAACAGTGTGATGAAGAGGTTCCCGTTCTTTCTCAGGATCAGATAGGCGTCCTCGCAATACTGACGGAAGCTGGTGGAAAAGACACAGAAAAGATGCATCAACCAACCAAGCGCTAGTGGTGGTAGACAAATAAAAAGGGGGCAGTCTTGACATATAAAAATGTGGCGTCATCACAGTATCGTAGTATAGTATGATAGCATAATTCCCCTCATCCCTGTCTAATAGGAGCACTTATCAGAGTCCTCCCCTCTTGTTCCATGCAAACACATGGAAGTGGCTCAGAGACCACCAACAAGAAGCTGGAACCCACCTTCCAAACTTCTCCGTGTTGCCCGTCTTGCCCTGCTGGATGACGTGGATGAAGTCGTGCGTGAGGATGAAGGGCACACGTTCCCGCTTGATGCCGAACTTGGACTTGAAGTTGCCCAGGATGTGGCCAAAGTCAATGTGGAAGAGCTGGGGGGGAGACGATGAGCAAATCAATGACGGATGATGATGATGATGATGAGTGACTTAACTTTTTTAGCGTCTTTAACAGCCTCTCTTTTTCTGTTTTACTTAAAGCTAGTGGTAGGCAATGTGGAGAAGTAAGGTTGCATTTAAAGGTTTGCAAATGATAAAAGAGCTAGCGCACTAGCTTAAGAGATAGGTCTGAGCTAGCCTTGTGGAAGAGTCCCGTCACCTGCAATGAGTGTGGGTTGGTAGGTAGACAGACAGGTAGGCCACCTAATCATTACCGTCGAAATTAAATTATTCACCCTCCAATTTATTCTCTTTTTTGTTGACAGATCATTTCATTTATTGTTTGCGGTCGGGATGTAAAGCGAATTTCAACAAATATCACACAAAACTATTCAACCTCATAGTGATTGTACAGTGTTTTTAGTTTGTTGATCATTAAAACGTATTCTACTTTTTTTTATTTTATGCAAAAACCCAAGGCCACATGCTACATTACTAGGCTTATCTTGCACACATGACTATCCATTAAACACCGTGTATGACGGTGTTCCTCTCTGGCCCTCGGACTGACCTGGCCGGTGCTGCGGACCATGATGTTGTCGCTGTGGCGGTCTCCGATGCCCAGCACGTAGGTGGCCACGCAGTAGCCCGCACACGACAGGGTGAACTCCTCGATGGCGCGGTCCAGTGCGTCTCTGTCGTCGTTAGGGCAACACAAACACAGCCGGTGATCATCAGTCCGTGAATCCCCAAAAAAACGACTTGCGCCAGCACCTGGAACTCTCTCTTCATACAGACGTGGCCCCCCGGTCTCACCCCCAGTGCACGGACTCACGAGACATGGAACCTAAGGCTTCCTAGCTTGGCTCGCTAAAAGTGACCCATCACTGTCTGAACAGTATCGAGACCGTACACATTAAAGTAGTGAAAATGCTCCATAGTTTGGGAGTCTAGATCTTGGTCGTTTTGGATCTATTCGGTCTTGTAACCAGGTTGGTCTCACTGAGATCGAACCTCCCTGAAAAATGTACACAACACATTTATGCAACATAAACGTTGACATGCAAATAATGTACAAGCTGTGTTAACACCTATATAGTACCTGCCTTGTATTTACACAATGCAAAATAAAACAGCTAGTTAGGATACTTTCTAAATAAAAAAGAAATAGCTTTGGTAAACAAGTCACATGTGGCAACTCTGGCCAATAATCAAAAGGGTCCGAGGCCCTAACCCTGAGACCAGCAGCAGCGTGCAGAGTCCTCCTTACCCAGTGTTCTTCTCCTTCAGCCAGTTGAGCAGCGCGTCCTTGTTGAAGGCCGCCGCCGCCGCCACGTTGCTGCTGGTCAGCTGGATGTTGGCGATGGTGTCCGCCGACGACACCACCTCGATCAGCCCCGCCCGGTCCCCCGTGGCCAGGCACCCGTAAGGAACGATCCTGCACCACACCGAGGCAGACGCATCAGGAAGAGTTCGCTCCATTCACAACCCATACACGTACAAACACCATATAATGCTTGCTCCTGTTACTTTTTCAAAAGGGAATATCGGTTACAACAAGGGAGAACTTAAATGGAAAATTTTGTATTTATTAATTCATCCGATGGAAAGTCAATTCCATCAGGGATCAATTTACTAATTTTTGTATTTCTAATACCAAATGTTGTATTTTCCCTCCATGTCCACAGGAGGGCAGTGTTGATATACTCAGCAGGATTTAAAGTATGTGGAAAGGTTGAAAAACTTAACTCTGCTACTCTTCTAGGTTTAATAATAGATGCTGCATAACGCTGTCTAACGCATCCCACAGCACCACACAACCCGGAGAAAGGCAGACACATGGGACCCAAGGCAATACAAACCCAACCCCATAAGGACTGAGAGAACAGAACTGATCCTCGTGTTGGTTGGGGAGAGGTTTAGAAGGGAATGAGGAATATTAATATGAACAGCTGTCGACAAGCTAGGGCACGCAACACCCGCCAGTCTGTGCATTCAAACACACACACACACACACACACACACACACGCACACGCACACGCACACGCACACGCACGCGCGCCTCACCTGAGATCCAGGCTATTCTCCTTCCACAGCAGGTCCATTAACCTCAGAATCTGTAGAGTCAACATGTCCTGTCTCAAGTCTGTGGCAAGAGAGACAGGGATAGAAAGACAGAGAGACGAGACGAGAGAGAGAAGAAGAGAGATCAGTGAAGGGAAACCAGACACCCAAGAGGATGATGCACATGAGTCCTTGCTTGTTGGAAAACATTTGAACAACTGTTGAACAACTAGTTGGAAAAACGCTATATTATAGTCTGTCTGTCTGTCTGTCTGTCTGTCTGTCTGTCTGTCTGTCTGTCTGTCTGTCTGTCTGTCTGTCTGTCTGTCTGTCTGTCTGTCTGTCTGTCTGTCTGTCTGTCTGTCTGTCTGTCTGTCTGTCTGTCTGTCTGTCTGTCTGTCTGTCTGTCTGTCTGTCTGTCTGTCTGTCTGTCTGTCTGTCTGTCTGTCTGTCTGTCTGTCTGTTCTGTCCTGTCCTGTCTGTCTGTCTGTCTGTCTGTCTGTCTGTCTGCCTGCCTGCCTGCCTGCCTGCCTGCCTGCCTGCCTGCCTGCCTGCCTGTCTGTCTGTCTGTCTGTCTGTCTGTCTGTCTGTCTGTCTGTCTGTCTGTCTGTCTGTCTGTCTGTCTGTGTAGTCCTACCGTCTCCGTTCTTGAAGATGATGCCGAGGCTGTCCCCACGCAGCAGCTTGTTGTGGTACACGATCCATAGAGGCTTCATCTTGGAGTCCATGTAGCGACAGCGCTCCACACTGAGGGCCACGCGCCAGGAGAGGGAGCGCATCGGGAGAGAGAGAGAGAGAGAGAAAAGAAAAGTTCAACAAGAAACCCAGAACCACACAGCCACAGACTCTTCTCTGGTTTCTTGGCCGTCTCTGACCCTCAACTGAAAAAAAAAAAAAAAAAGGCTTTATTGTTCAAACGGCATTTCCGCGACAATCACAGAGTCTGTGCTGTGGTTTAGCACACGCTACATCCTGTACACGCAGAGCAAGGGCTTCTTTAACTGGGTCACCTCGGGACCCAAGAGGGCCTTTTTTTCAGTCAGCGGTGGTGGGACCACAAACGCACAGCAACATCTTTTAGCACAAGGATCACGCATTGTGGGGTGCCAAGGGTTTAGTGCATTGTCAGGCCCCCCAGCCCACCCTCCGACCATAGTGTGACCCAGAGCTGTAGAAACGCTGCAGAAGAGACTCAACACTTGACTACTGACAGCAAGAGGCGGGCTGCCAGCTGGAGAGCGGCGGGCTCCTTGGGACTCACTTGATGCCGGAGAGCTGGATGCTGGGGTTGAGCGGTGAGTTCAGGTCCGACAGCGTCTCTGAATAGCCGCTCTGTCTCAGGCACGTCATCATGGCCTCCTTGGTCAACATGGCCTCCTTGGTCTTGCTGCGGGCCGTCTTGATGGTGCCCAGCTTAATGAGTTCGTTGACCGACTTCAGCTTACTCAGCGCTTCCACCTACCAGGGGGGTGGGAATAACATAGAGATGCATTCAATGAAGGAAGGACTGGCAGAGCGGTAATGTACATAAGGGTCAACGGGCCGACAGAGGAACATTTTGGACTCTAAATGTGTGTCAATATTAACAGTGATACTCCGAGAGCTAGCTGATTATTGAACTAAACTCACACATACTGAGATATTGTATGAGTCCTATAAGCCATGCTCTGTCATGCATATCAAAGTCAATTCATAATTGAACGGCCAAAAGCCATATAAGTATTGGAATTAATGCAGAATAAACCCTGATCTAGAATGATTTTCCAAACAAGGACAACAGAATTACACGACCAGCAACTTACACACACACACACACACACACACACACACACACACACACACACACACACACACACACACACACACACACACACACACACACACACACACACACACACACACGAAATAGGAAGTGGAGAGCGCTAAGACAGTGCTGAGGAAGTGGAAGAGGAAGGAAGTGCCCAGAGAAGAGAATGTCCTCCAGCGTACTACATTTGTGGGCGAAGGTCAAAGGTGAAATGTGTGTTTGTGTGTATCATGA
The DNA here is from genome assembly GCA_900291075.1 of Melanogrammus aeglefinus. Classification (NCBI taxonomy): domain Eukaryota; kingdom Metazoa; phylum Chordata; class Actinopteri; order Gadiformes; family Gadidae; genus Melanogrammus; species Melanogrammus aeglefinus. The sequence goes on from OLKM01001577.1 coordinate 41,627, forward strand.
CCCTGGGCCTGTCAATAAACTGTGTACTATTTGGGTCCTTGCCTGGCTGATGTTGCAGGGGTGGTACATTTCACATTCAGAGTTTAAGATCAGAAGAATAGACACAGAATAACCATTCATTCCCAGGTCACATCCTGCAGCATGCCTAAACACACACACACACACACACACTTCTTGACAGATATTTCATCTTTAGGCACGGTTTGTGTTTGTGTGTGTGTGTGTGTGTGTGTGTGTGTGTGTGTGTGTGTGTGTGTGTGTGTGTGTGTGTGTGTGTGTGTGTGTGTGTGTGTGTGTGTGTGTGTGTGTGTGTGTGTGTGTGTGTGTGTGTGTGTGTGTGTTGGTGTCCCACTATGTTTGTTGTAAGTCGTTTGACACAGTTGCGTTAGGAATCAGGGAAACACAGAAGATTAAAAGGAGACATATTATGGTGGTTTTCCAACAAGTAAACATAGTATTTGAGTTCCAGAAACATGTTTTTGAAGCTGTTTGCTGGAAATAGCTTTTAGGAAAAAAAAAAATCTCCCCTACCGCTATTCCTCTCTGTTTCAGTCCCTTCAGAATGTGCTGTTTCTGGTGTCTGTAGCTTTAATGCAAATGAGCTGCTGCCCATTGACCAATGAGCTGTCAGACTGAACCACAGCATGGAGGAGAAGGGATTGTTGCCGTTTGCGGACTCCTGGAGCTCTATATCTATATCATATAATATAACAATAATTATATTATATATGGGTAATTATATAATATTATATCGAATACCACGGCCAAAAGCTATGTGTGCCTCGGATGATATTATGAATCATAAAGACTGCGTCTGACGTCTCTGGTACTTCCACAACTAGTAAAGACTCGTAGTTGGGGGATATCTCAGCCATGGTTGAGAAGAATTGTGGGAAAGGAACTTTGGCCTTGACTCTCTGAAGTCCATGAACCGAGACATGGGGGAGAAAGGGACTGTACTCCGGGTGCTGAGCTGCCGGACTGCCGCCGAGACCTATCGGACTTATCCCCGCCAGACCTGCCAGCTTCGGTGGCAGTTGAGCTCCTGGAGTACACCCACCAGAGCAGCGGGAAAGCTTCGGCCGCAGTTCAGCTCCCGGAGTACACCGCCGGAGCTGCCGCTGAAGCTTCGGCGGCGGCCAGACGGCTTCAACGGCGGCAGTCCGGCTGGCGGGGGTAGCTCGGCGGCAGTCCTGCAGCTCAGCTCCCGGAGTACAATCCCTTTCGCCTCCATCCCTTTCGTTAGAGAAAGGGATTGTACTCCCGGAGCTTAGCTGCAGGGCTACTGCCGAGTTCCCCTCGCTGGAGCTGCTCGTCCGCTGGTCCGGAAAATCTTAGCGATGCTCTGATTGGAGGGGAGTGGGGAAGTGGGGGGTAGTATTCAACTGTGCGCCCTTCCTACGTAGGAGGAGGCACCGACACTGGCTCGCTCGTTTGGTAACTGTAGGCGGGTTACATTCAGAAATTCATAACTCACTCAAAGAATCATGTACAGACTTTTTTCAAAGTTTGTTTACGTGTGGGAGCGCCAGAGACCCAAAACACCCCAGATCCCAGGAAAAGTGTTGTTTTCATAATATGTCCCCTTTAAATGATCCACAAAGAGAAAAAAACTCACATGTCTCTGTATTTCTGTGTATGCGTGTCCTACCTGCTTCTTAAGGACCTCAATATGAGGGATGCTGCCTCGACAGTAGGCTTCTAGGATGAGGGCAAACTGGATGGAAACAGCAGGCATGTGGATCTCTGACCTGTAGGGGGCGGCAGAGGCAACACAGTGAGCCCAACCCAAACCGTCCCTGTCCTCATGTGACCCGCCTTCTGTAAACAACATGTTTCACTTGTTTTTATGCGCGCGGAACTGGCAAGGTGTGTGCTTGGGAGCTCATAGCAACACCCACCGAAGGTGCCAGAAGAGGAAGTGACCGATCTTGCGGTTGGCCTGGGCACGCTCCAGCAGGAAGCGCGTGAGGGCGCAGTCGTAGTACGGCTCGTAGCGCAGCACCTGTACCAGCTGCAGCAGGTACTGGGACAGCTCCTCGTCGCTGGAAACACACGCGCACACACACACACACACACACACACACACACACACACACACACACACACACACACACACACACACACACACACACACACACACACACACACACACACACACACACACAAGAAAAGGGAGACAGAGAGACAAGAGAGAGAGATGAGAGATAGAGAAAAAAGGGTTAAATGTTTGCCAGTTTGATAAGACCCGAGGTTATTTGTTGACATTGTCAATGAGATGTAAATGGGCCATGATTTATTTGACTGAGTGTGTGAGTGGGTGAGTAATTGACTGAGTGACTGAGTGAGTGAGTGTGTACCTCATTTCTCGCAGGCATCTCACAGCGTACTCGCGGACGTACTGGTCGGGGTAGTTGAAGTCCAGCAGCTCCAGGGCGTCCCTGGGGCTCAGCCGGGGCCAGATCTGGAGCAGGGCTTGGAGCTGAGGCAGCCACACACACACACATCCCCCATCATCATCTTCATCATCATCACCATCACCATTTTTACACCAATATGCTGCCCCACATACTCTCACTCGGCACATCAAACCTTATACTCAAAGGTCCTCTCTTTTCTTAAAAAAATATTTTAGATCATTTATGAAGCTGTTATAATATGTTATAGCACGGTCGATCGGCCTGCCGTCCACAGTCATGATTACAGAAATTTGACAACCATGCAAATTGTGTCAGGCCTGTTGTGATGTAGAACGCTTGGCCGCTGACAGGGCTGTGTTTTCTGGATTCGGTCCGTGAGTATCTCTGTACTAACCTGGGCCATGTCCTCGTGCTTGCTCCACTTGACCGACAGCAGCAGCTTGGGAAGGGACTGGGGGAATTTCAAGTGGCAGTCGTGGCGCAGCGTCCAGATGAGGTCCTTCTCGTTCTCACACAGCTGGGAGAGCGGGTCGCGCTCCATGATCTCCTTCAGCTCGATGTGGAACTTCTTCCCCCCGCGCCCCTGGAGCAGGGAGGAGAGGGGGGAGTGGAGGTAGGGAGGAAGGGGATGGGAGGGAAGAGAGAGAGGAATGGGAGGAAAAGAGCGATGGGAGGGTGAGAGAGAGAGGGATGGGAGGGAGAAAGGGAGAAGGAGCGGGGGGAGAGAAGAGGAGATTGAGAGAGATCTCTAAGACCAAACAACAATCCTGCGCTTCACAGAACACGTTCGGTTGAGGCCCAGTATCAAGTTTGTTGAGGGCTCTTGGCAGCCCAGAGAGCGTTAACAAATAAACAGTTTTCCAGCATTCCTCCATCTATGAGTTATTTAACAAATGATGTTTGACTTTGGGCTGCTGTATACATGGACACATATTTGGAATCAAAGTGGAATCTAATCCAATAAACAACAACAAACAACAACAACAACAACAGGTAAATCTGACATTTATCTTGCTCTCAATGATAATGTTATTGGTAGCAATCTTGTTTGGTCATTCTTCAGTAATTAATGGTGAAATCATCTGCCATTATGGGAGGATATTGTTATGTTTGAAACTGACAAGTGTTATTGGTAGCAATCTTGTTTGGTCATTCTTCAGTAATTAATGGTGAAAGTATCTGTCATTATGGGAGGATATTGTTATGTTTGAAACTGCCACAACGTTTCTCATACGAGACATGGCAATATATATTTTTTGGATTAGCCTAGGTTAAGGGAATGTTTACGTTAATTTAGGACACGACTCAATCAAGTCGTCACAAAATGGCAGTTTATCGGCAACAAGGAATCCCATGGTGCATTCTGACGTACAAGCCCTATACAACCACAGATATGAAGATCACGTTTGTGATGGCATCTTTGTTTGTGTCCCGGCAGATGGTAAATCAGGGATGTAAAACAGATACTTTCTCCTCGATATTCCCTCGGAACTAGCACTGGAGAAAATACAATCGAGCTCTGCCGTTTGTTGCTGCGTTAGCGCCAAAGCCACTAATTTGCAGTGTTTAAATGATTTTGGATATCACACTGCTGAATGTTGCTACGCTAACCTGCCACTCCTCATCGGCAGCTCTTGCTGAAAATGAACCACTAGATGGCAGCATGCAACCAGCTAACAACGATCAAATTTCCTCTACAACTAAATGCTTGACTTTGAATCTAAAGCATTTGTACTAGCATGTTGCAAGGGAAATCTCCGCAAACATTAGAGCTATTAAAAGGTGATTTCAGCCTAAAAAAATACAGATGTTGTTTACTGAAATCTTATCGGAATTAGCTTGAAAGTCTTTCCACTTCTATAATTTTTTGGCGTTAACCATATATTCAAATTTCAAAGCTAATATTGTTAGTAATGTAAATGCAGTGATTTTATCTGTTGGGATACAATTACACTATGGAACTGCTTTCTGGCTTGCTGTTCAAAAATGTAACCATCCAAAAATGAAACCACATTGATGATCACAGAGTACGGGGGTGGATTATCACATTCAGTCCATTTTTCTGAATGGTGCTTGCTTTGGGTTTCCTAGGAAACTAACCAACAACGCCCGACATGCTGCGACTCAAAACAAAAAAGGGGGGGAGAGTATTTAAAGGAAATTAAATGACGGTAAGGAAAATAGCTCCGTAGTGGGTGAGCGTTGTGTTTTCATGCTCATGTCCCAAACTCACCATGGGAACGAGGTCATTAGCTTTTGCAATCTCCGCAGCCTTCTCCAGTATCTGTGAGGACAAGAAACCGACGTGAACGGTTAGGGCCTGCAGATGGTGCATGCCTCACATGTCGCACACACACATCGCACACATACGTCGCACACACGCGCCAGCCTCCTCGTAGTCACAACTCTCTGTCATCGTGTCTTAATGAAGTGCACCGATGATGGGCTTCCTCCGAGAGAACCGGAGGAAGTGGCGGTGTCAGCAGGAAGTTCATCCGAAGTGCGAGGTGTGTGTGTGTGTGTGTGTCATCAATCAACCATCAATCAAGCAGATGCGATGACTTGTGCATGAGTGTGCGGTATTCTTGGTTGTGAGTATGTCATTGTGTGTGTGTGTGCACTTGAACCTTGTCGAAGGGCGGGAAGACGATGGGGTGCGAGGAGTACTCCTGGAAGTGCACGTGCAGCTCAGTGGCGTTCTCTGTGTACGGGTTGGTCTGGATGGTCCCGATGGGGTTCAGCATCTCTTCAAGTTCATCTGCACACACACACACACACACACACACACACACACACACACACACACACACACACACACACACACACACACACACACACACACACACACACACACACACACACACACACACACACACACACGGTTGGAGCAAGGGGCTGCAGAGAGTTGTGTAGCACAGTGAGTGAAGGAGCCGTACGGAGCAGGTTCAACGTGTGTCGTGATACACTGCCGCCACGGGGTGCGTCCAGGGCCTACCAGGGAAGGACGACCAGCTGTGCAGGACGACATCGCCGGTCTTCAGCTGGCCTTTGTAGTCAAACACCATGGTGTTCACCCAGGCTATGGGGTAGTGCTGTGACATAGACGAGAGGAGAGGGCGGGGGGAGGGGACGCAGGAATTACAAACCACTTCCTAGACTGACACTTGAAGTACACAATGTGAAGTAGGCACTCAAGGGCCTCCCCCCTGTGTTTAGGTGGTTACTTAGCTCTATTGACTCTGCTTGAACCCTGATAAACATGCTCTGAGCTAAACTCAGCCTGGCTACTTGGTGCAGCACCATAACCAGAATTAAAGCACAGTGCCTTGCCTGGGGGGGGGGGGGGGGCATGGTTTCTTTGGTGTGGGAGGAGGAGGAGGAGGAGGCTGTGTGAACACTCTGAAGTTTCCGCTAGTTTCAGCCGGCTACCATAAAAACAGATCGAGTGCGCACCTGTGGCCTGACGCAGCCCAGGCTAACCACGTGTACCCATGGTTTCCTCGGTGGCAGCAGCAAAACCGAGAACAGGTCTCCAATTCTCAATAAATAAACGGGAAACGATAAAAGTGTGCCACGCCACTCACCACTTTCCCCGCCTTGCGGATGGTCTGGTACTTGTTGGAGTGCGTGTTCTTGGTGGACTTCTGCTTCTTCACCTTGTCCATGATGGCGTACACGGCGAAGCAGAGGCGCGTCATTCGCGGCAGGTCGCTGGCCACAATGTCGAACTCTAGCGTGCCGTCCGACCAGGCATGCTCCGAGCGCCCGTTGCTCTCGCTGCTCACCGCCGGCTTGCACAGCAACTCCGTACCGTGGAACAGGCCAGCCCGCACCTGCACCTGGTGGGGGGGGTGGGGGGTGGGGGGTGGGGGGGGGGGGGGGGCGTCACGAGGGGAAGAGGGATCCGGGCGGAAGTGGAAATAGTGGATCTGGATCGTAAAGGTTCCTTTCCATTGATTTTCCATTGTATTTTTTTCTGAATTACCTCGTGGATTATTTTTTAGCTCCGTGAGGGGTTGTTGTTTTCTTTGAGAGCATAAATAAAGTGCAGGTGGGCCAAGAATCATTAACATAAAAATTATATTTGAACATTGATTGAAGTGTTAGCGATTGATTTAAATAAATGTTTCACATCTATTCGGATAGCCATCAAACTATGTACACAAAGGATAAGGCTGAATATTCAGTCACATTTTGGGGCTTTTTAGCTACGTACCATCAGTAGCATTTCAAATGTGCTAAAACAAGACAAATTTGCATGATAAGTTTACCTGATATTGAGTCAGTGTCTATACATGCATAGCTAACAGAAAGGGCCTTGGGCAGAGCTTGAGCTTTATTTGTCCATTGTCACCTGGGTGATTCATGTGTGAATCCTGTGTCGATGCGGTGAGACAGGATACATGCACTTTGTTGTGTTGCTTGTGAACAATGCAGGGCCCGAGCCTACCTTGGCCGTCTCCTCTGCGTTCACCTTGCTTGCTTTCAGGAGGATTATTTTAAACTGGCTAGACACGTCCCACACACAGGTCTGTACTTGCTGCAGAGAGGGAGGCACAGAGCGGGAGTAACGAGATAGAGAAAGTCGGTGAGTTGTAATGTGAGCGCAGTCTATAGCGAAATGTACGGTAAAAACACCACAACACACTCTGCGAGTGCAGCTCATTACATACTCATTTAGCCCCCCCCCACACACACACACACACACACACACACACACACACACACACACACACACACACACACACACACACACACACACACACACACACACACACACACACACACACACACACACACACACACACACACACAGGGTGTGAGGGTCAGCCGGGGCATTCTGATGTCCAGCAGAGATTTGCGAGGGTCAGCAGTCGGCAGCACAAACACGATCACATGATCTGTCTCTTCCCCATGGAGCCAAGCTTCATGACTAACTACCACACTTCCTGCTGCTGGCGGTGAATGCGTGCCTGTTTTCGGGCACGCGCGCGTGCGAGCGTGCGTGTGTGTGTATGCATGCGTGAGTGAGCCATTGCAAGGTGACTGCACGGCAAGTGTTAGTTTTCAAATATGTGTGTGTTGTTATTTTTCCCACCCCTCATATGCATGTGTGAATGTGTTCCTTCCAGTGTCCCTAGCCCTTCCAATAGCCCTTCCGAGAAGGGTGTGTGTGTGTGTGTGTGTGTGTGTGTGTGTGTGTGTGTGTGTGTGTGTGTGTGTCATATGACGAACCGTGTGCCGTTCCACTGCCAGAACACTGAGTTCTCCACTCCTAAGGCGCCTGCCTCTGACCAATTAGAGACGCCGCTTATCTACAGCGCCGCGGCGGCAGCTGAGTTCGCAATAAAAGGCGCCTCTGCAAAAAATAGATTCCACTTCCTTTCAAAGGCAACCATTCATTGACCACAGGAGATCAGTCGTACCACAAGTGCTCAGCACTGTATTCAGCCGAGTCCCAAATCAACTAAACGCATTTTCTACTCCAACATGCTAGCTTCATTGGCCTTGCTGTTACTGCCAGCGAAGAAATCAAGAGTCAATAAATTAACAAATATACGTTTTGAAAGCATATATATTTCACGACCATATTTGGCAACAAGAGTACGGCGACGTTGAGCATAAATCCCTAGAACCAAAAAATCTCCCAACAAAAAGGTCTGTAGAATAACAACAGGTGTCCACAGATACTCTGAACACCTCCAAAGGAAAAAAGGCAGACACACGTCAAAGCGGCCTGCATCTGCTGAACGGAGTGATGTTCAGCGTGTGGGGGGTTTGGTTTCTAGGCTACGCACGTTTGCTGCAGGGCAGGCATGTACGCACACAGCTGAGAAGCGTTGCCTTGCATCAACAAAAAAAAAAGAAGATAAAAAGACATGTGGCCTCGTAACCGCAGCGCCTCCGCGTACGCCTCTCCAGCTCCGCCTCTGCAGAACGGAGGGTTTGAGGCCGGAAGGGATTTCTACTGCACTGATTTGTACTACAGACACGCACACGCACACGCACACACGCACACACACACACACACCACACACACACGCACACACACACACCTTAAGTTTGATTGGTTACAAGTATTCGGACTCCATAAGCATGTCATAACACATGTATGTTTTGTTATCATTACCGATACAAACCTTGCATTTTCCCATACTGATGTAAGGAGGCCTGTGGCCCTAAAGTGAGGAGGCTTCCTCAGAAAGTAGACAGGGGCCCGGGGCCCAGAAAGCCCAGTATAGCGCTGACTCAGCCAGCACTCACACTGTTCTTATTCTTAACAATGTTGGTGAGCTCCAGCAGAGTACCTGCTCTGTGCCGGGCACCTGCCCTGGCTGACACGAGCCACCTGAAAACTCTTTGTCCTTTGTCCTGGCACTGCTGTGCGATGAAACACCTGCACACACTTCAATCTTTTGTCATCCCACCTTTGCTCTAACGCTTGCTCTTAGTGGTCCCGCCCTTTCCCATCGCCTGAACCTTGCGTCATATAACCCTTTTTGTATTTCCCTTCCCCTATTTTTGGTATCTTGTATGAACACACAACCACACACACACACACACACACACACACACACAACCACACACACACACACACACACACTGACCGTAGGCGCTCTCCTCTTGGGCGGGAGGGGGACCGGAGGGTTTGAGGACTTGCGCGAGACCACGGCGCCGATGGCCGAGATCTCCTTCTCGAACATGGTCCTGACGGTGCTGGTCAGCACCAGGGTGAGGTGGGGGGGCTCCCGGGCCTGGATGCACTCCTTGATGTACTGCAGGACCAGAGGGAAGAGAAGGGGCGCGTCTTAGGTGGAGGGTGCGATGGCTTGAGGCACGTAGAGCAGGCTGTTGAACGCGATGCACCCCGCCGACGGCCCACTGGGGAAGGCGGTTCTGGGGGGACGGGGGGAGTGGACCTTGCGATGCGTTGCTGTGGACGGGACTCACTTGAAAATTGTACATTATTTCAAGGTTTGAATGATTCAGAATTTGATCCGGCGTGCTGCACGGAAAATTCTCCAACCAAAGCTGTAGTACAAAAAAGACTGAACGTTTTGAGCCGTGGCTGAGGCTGCGTGTGTTAGAAGTTGGCATCACACCCAACGCCCGAGCAAGCGACGCGCGCACTGCCTAAACATGTCTCCAGTTTATGCACCTTGAGGCCCGTATCCAACGCATACAGAATCAAACAAACCCAGGTGAAATCAAGCCGAATGTAATGTAAACCATAAACTATTGTGCCAGACGCCAGGGAGGAGTGAGGGGAGTGGTAGGGCTGGCAACCTGCTGGCTCCACCCCCAGGCCATACATGGACTTCCTCCAGTTAACGAGGCAGGCCTGAAGGCCATTAAGCTGGAGTGCTTGCAGTTAAAAGGGAGGGCAGGCTACCCCAAGCCAGAGCCGGCAAGTTACAGAGAGGACTGGATCATAAAGGAGGTGGATGACCCTTTTCCCACCCTGGTTGTGTTTACTAGGTGATTAAACCGTCCTAAGTTGAACCTGCTTTGTGTGTTGTGTCGGCATTGTCTATTCCCCCACACCCAAAGGCCCGCTACACTATGTATTATTGGATACAAAATATGCATAAAATGCATATTTTGCATCGCACAAAATATGCATAAAATGCGTGTGCGTGCGTGCGCACACGCACACACACACACACACAGGGATGGCTCACAGTAGAGTACTTGCGCTACACTAAGCAACCGCGGCGCAACATAAGGGATTGTAGGTTTAAGAAAGAGAAGGACACAGTGGATGTTTGCACAGTCTACACAGTTTCCAGACTTCATGTAATGAGCTACGCACGCGCACACCACAGATGTGGCCGCGGAGCCATAACCATCAAGCCATAAAAAAAAATCAAGCCATAAAATGCTACGGTGAAACCGGAACAGATGGTTTTTAAACGTTGACTGAGGTCCTGTTCTATGTGAGCACTGTTCACAGAACACAATTCGAAGAATTGAGCTTCTGACGCAAGTTAGCCACCACAAAGGTTTGGTGTGCGTGCAGGCTGAATACTTCCGTGAAAGTGGAAAATGGAATTCAAAACACAACAAAAGATAAAAACCACTGAGCCGGAATTAGTGTTATTGAGCAGTCAGCCGACTTCATGGTCCACTAATTTCTGTTTCAACGTAAACAAAAGGGCAGCCCAGAGGCCGACCCAACATTGTGCCCGATATGTTGTGGTCCAGGGTACGAGACGTTTGATGTCCGGGGTCCGTTTATGTAGGCCTTTTTTTTTTAATCTCATTCTTTCCCCCTGTTTCCATGAGGGAAATATCTCAGATTCTACAAGTTTTTGTCACGCATCGGTTAACACGAAACAAACTCACAACCACCTCAGCCTGTTGACGGGGAGGGCTAGCTTACAAGAGATGGCTTCTCGATGCGCGGCCTCACCAACACGTTTCGGGTTCTCACCACATCCACGCAGGTTTGCAAAACCTCACGAGAAAGGCCGTAGTGAAACGTGTTTACTAATAGAGGCACTAGGAATCAGGGAGATAGAAGGCACAACAACGTGTCAGAGACATTAGCGTAAGTCACCCGATATTGGCAGGCGATCAGCGACGCAGGAGCCAAGGACATTGCTGTACAACTCCTCCGCAAAAGTTTCATTCCGTATTTGATTTGAAGAGAGATCCAAAATCCTTGTGTCAACAAGGCTTATCTGGTTTTACTTTAAATAAGCCTTTCATGAGTAGAAAGGTCAAACAACTATTTTGCCCACTTTAAAATATAGTCAACTCAATGAAACTACAGATAAACTCACTAAACTAAAATAAATGAAGGAACATAACTGTACTCCACAGCGTCTCTATTAGAAGACATCAAACTGAAACAAAGACCCTTTACACTGAATAACGATGAAACGACAGCAGAAGAGGTAATCCCGGCAAACTGCTTCACAATTAAATCTAAACGGCGATCCTGATCTTCATGTCTCTCCGACATCGACGTCAGGTGCACTTTGAAACCCCCCACACCACACACAAACACACACCTTGTACTGGATGAGGGGGTGGTCCCCACACAGGAACTCCAGCCGCTGGCTGACCCTCAGCACATAGGGCTCCTGCCGGGAGTCGTCCTCGGGCCCGTGGGTGGTCACCCACTTCTTGAGGCCCTGCTCCATCACCTCAGTGGGGGTGGAGGCTGGGGACATCCTCAGGCTGGCTGCGTCCTGGGGAAGGGGGGGAGGGATGGAGACAAAGTTTTAATACGTTTTTTATTACTTTCATTAAATTCGGAACATGTACCGATTGAGCCCATCACAGTAAGTAGGCAGGAGACTTTCAGAATTCAAACACTAAATAACTCTCACTGGCTGTGTGACTGGCCAGACAGGTAGTACGATGCTAGTAAAGAAAAAAAGAGGTACAGGCCTGGTCAGCGTTATTTATTTTATTTTAGAAATCAGTTATAGGATGTGATTTTATTGATAACATTATTTGAATCACTATCAATCAGCATTGAGGAAATATGAGCATGTCGTTTAAGGGTTTGAGCTAGTTGAGATGTGACACATTGTGTCTTTAATCACCAAGGGGAAATCATTCTCAGCATTCCCCTCATCCTATGCTATGACCGGTAGTGGGCTGTCTTTCTCTCAGGGCGGCAACCCTGCCTTGCTCATGGGCAGGGCAGGAGGGTTAACTTGTGTGTTGTGTGGGAGGAAACCCTAATGAACACGTGGAGTACGTACAAAATCCACACAGAGGGGTCTCATCCCTGGTGGTCTTTGAACCTGTGGGGTAGCTCTGGTTGATGATCTCACTTCTGACCAGTCACTTATCTTTCTTCTACTGTACTTTTGTACTGGCAATCCCATTTCACTTAGTTTTAACCTTTCGTAGTACCTTCCTTTGCAGCTTTTTTTTGAACCACTTAGGCAATGTAAATGTTTATTTTCCATGCCAATAAAGCTCCTTTGAATTGAATTGAGAAAATGCAAGAGAGAGAGGGGAAGAGTAGCGAGAGTAGAAAAGGTTACAAAAAGAGAGCATTAAAGTGCCATTCAGCGTTGTGTTCTAACAAAAACAACATCTGCTGCTTGCAGAGATAAGGGCACCACTGTTCCTAGAAATAACCCAGTGTGTGAGCTCATATCCTGAGAGAGATGGAGCAAAGCATTGGAGCCACATCCAGACTTTTTTTACGCGTTTTTACACACACACACACACACACACACACACACACACACACACACACACACACACACACACACACACACACACACACACACACACACACACACACACACACACACACACACAGAGTATGCTTGTTAACAAAGTGTCAGTCACAAAACACGATAAGCATGTGTGTACAAGTATGTGGTGAATCACGGAACGCATGTCGTAACCATTAATAACACTAATAAACATAACACACTAGAATTATAGATTTTATTGGCCCCAGTAAAAGTCTTCAAAAGGGAAAAAATATACATACAGCAATAAAATGCCAGCAGAAAAGTAACTTTTTGACTGGCCTTTAAAAATCTGCTATGAAATTAGCATGCATCCAGCATTAGACTTTTATGCTTTCAATGAGGGAATAAATAGGACCATCCAGCACTTACTTGAGCTCGACAGAATGCATTTACCTGTCAACACACAATGGCCCTGCTGTTGGTTACATTTCCATTTCCACTTAGCAGACTCTTTTATCCAAAGGGACTTACAACGCTTTACACACAAACACACACCGACGACGGTTCAACCATGCAAGGCGACAGCCGGCTCGTAGAGACAACTCGACACTAGGAAGAGCCGGGGATTGAACTAGCAACCCGCTCTACCTCCTAAGCTTAGCCGACCTCTGGCATTCAAGTGGAGTGACGACCTGCTTGGATCTCACAGAATACGACGGAATAAGACCATCTTAACAAGCCCACGTGAAATCCCTTCAGGTAGAAAAGTCCTGGCTCATCATCTGCCCCACCTGACCCAGGCGTGGACTACGGCCACTAGGACTGTCTCCCTCCCTCCCTCCCTCCCTCCCTCCCCCAGGGCACAGCGGGAGGTACCTGCTAGGCTAACCCCCGGGAGATCGGGGGGGGGGGAGAACGACGAGCTGAAATTAGAGCGAAGTGGGATGTGTTTTAATTGCCAAGTGGGTACTAGTTAGCACCTCATAAAGGGCAGGGAGGGTAGAAGGGTTACGTGGAGCTATAAGGAGGACCAAGGAGAGGCTGCGGAGGAGCGAGACAACAGGCCCAGGAGCTTAACCGCAAAAACGGTACGTACCAAACAGCTAAAGGTTCCCCCATGCACATTTCCTGTCACTAATGTGGCTTCCTGCCAATCTCCACCTGGGGACATTGGAACAGATGGCCTATGTGTGTGTTTGTGTGTGTGTGTGTGTTCGCATGTGACTATATGCATGTAGTTCAGTTGTTTTTTTTCGTTTGTGTGTACAAGTGCATGTGAGCGCTGTGCCTGCTGCTGTGTGTTGATCGAAGCTGATACCAGACTGGTTGCCAGGACAAAAACAATCAGTATTAATATTTAATCGTGTTCTTCATATAACACAGAAAAGAGAGCGAAAGAGGTGAGAGAGACCGAGCAAGAGATGGATTCATTTTAATAAGAGGGCTGTAGTGCTCTGAGTCGTCAAGCTTTGGCCTGTGTGCGTGTGAGTGTGTGTGTAAGTGCACGTGCATGGATGGCATAGTTTCACTTGTGGTGACCCATTTAGTGCCGTCACATGGCTATCTAGCTTGGTCTAGTCACATGACCAGCTCCTATCTCAGCACTGCTTACCCTGACCAGTGAGAAGCGAGGTTAGGCTACTTGTGTTTAACATCAGACAGAGTTTAACAACAGAGCCAGATCACACACACACACACACACACACACACACACACACACACACACACACACACACACACACACACACACACACACACACACACACACACACACACACACACACACACACACACACACACACACACACACACACACACACACACACACACACACACGTTCTTGTCCTGTTCGCAGTGCTTTACACAACAACAATGTTTTCATTGTGTGTGGCAAGCCCTGTGCACGCAGCAACTACAATGACATCCCGTCATCAAACACTGAATGAAATTTTCGCACACAAACATGTCAAGGTTCACAGTAATGTGGAAGTCATCTCTTTCCCTGAGGAACTCCAGTGTAAACGCTAGCCTTCGCCGCTCTCATTAGCCTTCTTCGCATGACGCTCTCCCGTCATGCATACAACGGGATATTCCTCGAGGAGCTGGCCTAGTAAAATGCAAACCGTTCCCACGGTTCCCAGGCACAAAAGCCAAAGCGTGACCCATCCCCACCTTTACAAACATGTGTGTTTGTAAAGGTGGAACCAACCTGCAGCAGCTGCTGCAGGTTGCAATTGACAGTTGGAGGGAGAGAGAGAGAGAGAGAGAGAGAGAGAGAGAGAGAAGAGAGAGAAGAGAGAGAGAGAGAGAGAGAGAGAGAGAGAGAGAAGAGAGAGAGAGAGAGAGAGAGAGAGAGAGAGAGAGAGAGAGAGAGAGAGAGAGAGAGAGAGAGAGAGAGAGAGAGAGAGAGAGAGAGAGAGAGAGAGATCAGCGCATGTATCATTGTTTCGATGGCTGTTTCTCCCAACACCTCCTACTCCCCGTTATAATTTGGTTAGATGATTGGAGAGGTTATTTTTGAACAATGCCAATGGTGTTGACAACACAATAACTTGGTCATAAGCATCCATTGATAATAAACAACAAAAAGGGAGGAAAAAAGCAGAAGAGAGCAAGTATTGCTCTCTTCTGCTCAATCACATAATCACGTGATCGAAAAGGGAGAAACGGATTCCCAGGACTAATCAGGGAAGCGATGTCCTGATTGTTCAGGAATGAGCCGGGAGTGGTCTAAAATAAAACATGGCTCCTCTGGAGGCTGGATCCTAAACCTACAGCGCATTTCCCCTCGTAACACCCGATGAAGACGATGACATCTCTACCCAACGACGCTCAAATGGCATGCTCTCTTAAACCCACCCCCCCCCCCCCCTCTGTGCTCACCTGGGACTGGTCGAAGTGGATCGTGATCTTCAGGTACTCCTCCTGGCTGTAGCTGGAGGCGGCGGGCGTGGCGGCGCCGGTGGTCTCCATCTGCGGCGAGAAGCAGGCCTGCAGCCACTCACTCCAGGTCATGGCGTGGTAGAACTGCATGCGCGCCTCGCTCACACGCAGCATCTTGGCCCGGAAGTCCTTCACCTCCTGGGCCTGCAGGGCGTCCAGCTCATGGAGACCTGAGTAGGGGGACGGGGGGCCCGGGTGGGGGGGGGCGGAGGTTTGTTGTTTATTATCAATGGATGCTTATGAACAAGTTATTGTGTTGTCAGCACCATTGGCATTGTTCATAAATAAACTCTCAAATCATCTAACCAAGTTATAACGGGGAGTAAGAGGTGTGGGGAGAAACGGCCATCGAAACAATGATACATGCGCCTCTCTCTCTCTCTCTCTCTCTCTCTCTCTCTCTCTCTCTCTCTCTCTCTCTCTCCTCCCTCTCTCTCTCTCTCCCTCCTCCTCTCTCTCTCCTCTCTCTCTCTCCCTCCTCTCTCTCCCTCCTCCTCCCTCCCTCTCCCTCTCCCTCTCCCTCCCCCTCCCTCCCTCCCTCCCTCCCCCCAAGGGGGGTGGAGGGGGCTCTGCCCGGGGCCCTCACTCATGTTAATGCAGCAGTACCCGTGTGACCACTTGATGACGGACTGCGGAACTAAGTGCTGTTGAATGGTCATGAGGGAGGTTCTTCAACAGGCAATGAACCCCTTCACAGCCAAAGCAGAGCTTAATGCCAGGTGTGTACGTTACACTGTGGCGAGGTTGACCTGACCACCATTGCTCCTTTCTATTGAAATTAGTATAATTATAGGTTGCCTTTTTTTCTCACTTTCTGTGGAAGTGGTGTACAATGTTGAGTTTGAAACTAAAACAAACATGTTGACATTTAAAGGCCATGAGGCTTTTTAGTTTTAACCTGGTCTTTTGTGTGTGAGTTTGAGTGCAGACAAATGCTTGGAGAGTCTGTATTTCCGTGCTTGTATCCATGTAGGTCAATGGAGCTTTTAAATTGCTGATATCAATTTCAAGCAGTTTTATTGCTCTGACAAACACCACCCGAGGTTCAGGTTGACCCGCAGAGGAGACTGGAGGCAGCAGTAAAGTGTCAGAGATCCACTAGCTTGCATCATCTTCTCCGAAGCCTTGCAACCGGGGCATGAACTCACATTCGTCACCGAGTGCAAACCACAATTTTATTAAAATGAGTTGCAGCCATTTAGGTGTGAGAAGTTGGGCTGGAAGATTTGGGGAAATAATCAAATTGCGATTATTTCGACCAATATTGCGATTTAGTACACGATTTTTATTTTAAAAGTTCCTTATGTTATGTATTATTCACTGAACAAGCAATAAATCATTCTATGGTACGACCAACACACCATTGGAAGCCATCAACACGTAAACTGCTCTTTCCTTTAGGCCTGGACTATGTGTTGAGATGAATTGATGCATGAATTGATGTAACCTCTTTTTATAACTATTGAATTGTAAAAGAAAAAGAAATATGATTCTGACTGATCTCCAGTCAGTAACAGTAACAAACAGCGCTAGGGAGACGATACGCATGTGCACAATGCAAGCCACTGCAATTAGGCGGGGACATGAATAATGTCGGAAGTCCTGTAGCCACATCTGCAGAAGTCCCCAGAAGAACTACGGATGAAGCTGCCTCAAAAACACATTGAAAGAGGCCTCCCGTGGGGACTCTTCAGGCCTGATTTGGGGGACCTCACACCCTCGCACCCGGAGAGGTCCGATCACCAGCAGATATAAGTGACAGGAGGTAATGGCTCCAGCGGTGTGGAGTCCAGCCCACCACACCCCCCCGCCCGCACCCCCAACCAAGTGCGTCTCTATCGGAAGGTTTGCAGGCCACAAATGGGCCCAGTGCCGCGGAGCCGCGGCCGAGGGAGCGGCATCTGGCAAGTGTAGCAGCCTGTTTGCCATGCACCATCCCGGCTTTAGACTTTAAGTGCTTCGCTTTATCGGAAATGTCAAATGGGATTTAGGGGGTGGGGGGGGGGGATGAATCAAGCACCGTGGGAGGGACCGCTCCCGCTGTGTGTGTGAGCGTGTGACTGTGTATGGGTGTATTCGTGTGAATGCGTATGTATGCGTTTGGGTGTGTGTGTGTGGCACGTGTGTGTATGCGTGTCTGTGAGAGGGAGAGAGAGCTTGCATAACCGC
The DNA here is from genome assembly GCA_900291075.1 of Melanogrammus aeglefinus. Taxonomy (NCBI): domain Eukaryota; kingdom Metazoa; phylum Chordata; class Actinopteri; order Gadiformes; family Gadidae; genus Melanogrammus; species Melanogrammus aeglefinus. Next base: position 59,328 of record OLKM01001577.1, read on the forward strand.
TTCAGAGCTTGCAAAACAATATTTTGAAGGACATACAGATGACTGAATCGATCCCGGAGCTATGAAGACAATCGTTGCCTTTATGGTTTGCAGGTGTTAGGACGGTCTAGTTAGGGTCTACCTGTTATCACGATGCCTGACGCTCACCTGCTCTCTCAGGACAGATTAACCAACCACGAGTCAGGTCTGGATTAGAATGCTTCGAGAGGGGGGGCCTTCAAACGTGAACCCCAGACCAAAAGGAAAACGACCTCAAGGGAAAAAGGTTAAACTCACCCTTCCCGATGAGGACGCCGATCTTGGAGTCCAGCAGGCGCTCGGCGCGGCCGCAATTGCGCGTCACCAGCCTGAGCACGGGCAGGAAGGGCCGGACGTCACACAGCCGGCGCGTCTCGTCCTCCAGCTCCTCGTGCACCGCCGCCTGGTTCACACACTCGAACATGTGGCTCTCCATCTCGCCCAGCGCTGGGAACAGAGGGTACGTCTGGGCCTGCTTCCATAGGAGCTGGCAGGGGGGGGAGGCAGAGGGACAGACGGAGAGAGAGGCAGAGAGACAGAGAGACAAAGATAGAGAGAGGCAGAGAGACGCAGAGAGACACAGAGGGGGAGAGAGAGAGACGGAGAAAGAGAGAGAGAGAGAGAGAGAGAGAGAGAGAGAGAGAGAGAGAGAGAGAGAGAGAGAGAGACAGCGACAGAGAGAGGCAGGGAGACACAGAGGGAGGGAGAGAGAGAGACAGAGATGGAGCGAGGCAGAGAGACTCAGAGGAGGAGAGAGAGAGTGGGAGACAGAGAGAGGCAGCGAGAGAGAGAGACACAGAAATACCGACAGAGAGAGAGGTTATTGTTGGGGCCTCATGCTTGCTTCCCTGCCATGTCATCATCTGTCTTGATAATAAATGCTGCCCTTGATCTGTAGTCCCGTGCGCATTTGTCAAACTGACTTGCTTACTGAGTGTGTGGCCTGATTGTAAACAAAAGACAGCGCAAATACACCATGCATGTAGGACAAATTTATTTCATCCTATCAAAACACAAGTAAAACACGGAACTGCAAAAACAAATAAAAAACATACTCCTGTTCGGGAGAATGCAAGCAGAGTAAATATTAAGCCACGACTTCCACAAGATCCAACCGGGATGTGAATCATCCTACTAAACCAATAGGCACATTAGTCATTTACCTGTTGCCGCAAGGTTGGGCAACAAGTGGGTGTGTGGGTCTGTCCGATTCATTTTTGGCAATCACTTGTGGCTATCTTACGCATTTATTGCTGGAACCAAACTCCTAAAGGCTTAAGGCCCAGCTCTGATGCGGAGCCATTCCATCCAAGATTTTATTATTGGAGATTTGCTGTGGAATCCATTCTCAATTATCATTGGATAAATTCCTTGACCATCTGCAGGCAACCACGCACGCACGCACACAAACAGTTTTCTGTATGAATGAAACATGTTCCGGCCTCCAGAGGGTCAAGGTACCATCGCTGTCTAATGGGGGCTTCAGAGGGGTCTCGTAACAGTTGAACAGAAGGTCCTCGATGTACGGTCTTAAATGGAAGTGTCTATTAATAGTATTTATTAATTATATTATTATTATCGTCCTCATTCGTCCTCTTCCCCTTTATCAATAGGGCTTGTACGGCATGATGCATCATAGGATCTTTGGTTGGCGATGCTCCATCATACTGAGCAGACTCAAGAACTCTATAATCTGAAATCAATATTAACGATAATTTGATTTGCCACCACCTCACATGAGAAAAGTTGCGGAAGAGTCCCCATAGTGCAAATCCTTTCAGGATTAATTCCCCAACAAAGGCTAAAAAATTGCAGACAGTATAAATATCAGTTGAATGCCCCTTTGCTTCCAAAATGGAGGCGGTCAACGGTGATGTGGAGACAGCAAACCCTCCAGAACCCCTCATCTTGCTCCGCGCTTAGCCCTCTGAGGCAATGAAACCTCAAGTGAATGCCAGCATATCAAAACAACAACAACAACAATAACATCTTTCACATGGCAGTGAACCGACTTCTGGTTTTACAGGAGATTGTCTTTTGGTTTAACGAGTAGCGCTGGGAGTTGAACCCCTGGAGGGCCCACGGACCTGAAGCGTCAGAGCTCGGGAGACGCAGTGTAACCCCATCCTCTACGGCCGCCAGGCGTCACCGTCTGGGAGACAAGAAACGCGAGACGGATCTATGGGAAATCACAGCATACCGCCGATCAGGTTTAGGCAGTTTATGGAGACAGACCGCCGATGGACGCGCTGACTTTGATGATTCCTACCCAGGAGAAACCACTTTGCGCGACGTTTTGCGGACGAAAAACATTCAAGCCATGTTTATATTCCCGTCTGTATAGTGTGGATGTGCACGGGTTGTTTGTGAAAACAATAACCCAGGAAATCTAAAATAGACCCATCGACGAGTGATCACTGGTGCATCGCTGACGACGGCCATTAATACTACCTTTGAAAACAGTCGTACACCGACATGCTGTTGATTCTAAAAACAAAGTCAAACCTCAGAGACCGGGCGCACAATGAGTCCATGACCTCTGACCTCCAGGTCAGCTGAAGAGCTGCAATCAAACGGCAGGTCAAAAAACTATTTGCATGTAACGAGCTCTGGCCACTCGCAAAACAAAAACCAACAACCACCCTGCTCAGCAACAGCCGGCACGGTCATAACAGCCATTACATGACTGCACACACACACACACACACACACACACACACACACACACACACACACACACACACACACACACACACACACACACACACACACACACACACACACACACACACACACACACACACACACACACACACACACACAGACCACGGCTCAGTGCGCGCATGTGTGTGTGTGCGTGTGTCAAAAGGAAGAAAAAAATAAATAACAAAAGAGAATGTGTTGCGCGCGTCGCTCGGGAATTACAGCTGGTGGAATAAACAAGACAAAAGCGCCGTGCGTGTGTCTGACAGGGCCCTGCTGATCAAACCTGATGCACTGCAACCACTCACCGCAGGACACCTTATGTCATCGCCTATGATCCCAGAACAAAACAACAGCCTTCCCATAAGAACCACCTCAAGCTCGGCTCAAGCGATGCCTTCTCTAGCCCCAAATCAAACTGGGCTGTGCATGAAACCTCCTAACTGACCCCGCCCCACCCCCCTCCATCGCCAGTAGCCTCCACCTCGCCCCACACCTTTCACCTCCCCCCATAGCCTCCACCTCGCCCCACACCTTTCACCTCCCCCCATAGCCTCCACCTCCCCCACCCTTACGTCCCACCTCCACCCTCCCCATGCCCACCTCCCCACTAGGTGACCCTCCACCACTTGCAGTGTTGGACGTGGCCTCCGCCCACCTCCCACTCATGCCCACCCTCCCCACTAGGTGGTCCTCACCAGCTTGATGTGTTGGATGGTGGCCTCGCTGGGCACCTCCAACTGGATGTAGATCCCGGTGGGCAGCAGGAAGTCTACGGGGACCAGCTCCGTGGCATGGCCAGCCAGGGGCGACCACATGTCCAGGATGTCCGTCATGGCGGGAGGCATGGCAAGGTGGTCCGCGGGCCACTTCCACCATAGGGACCTGTTGAGAGAGACATTAAGGGCTTACTAGACGACCGGATCAGTATGCCCTTTCATGCCAATAAAGCCCTTTAAGTGAGTGAGTGAGTAAGAGAGCGGTAGGGGGTCGGAGGGTCCCTCTCTCTCGGGACCTCGTTCCGAGTCCAAACACCAGTGATAAACCCTCGTGGTAGGGCTGGGTGACGTCACATCCCACACAGCAGCCAACAATAGATGACAGGGATTAGGCCGCGAACAGGAGTGCTTTACGTCCTCCGTCGTCCACTTCAACAAATTAAAAGCTGCGAGAGGTGGAGTGCTAATGGTAGGCTCTCCGCTGTGGACCCGTCCCATCCGTTGACAGGGTTGAAGCAATGAGGTCAACCGCAGAGGAACATACAACAACAGTTTATTACGAGGCCACTGTGGTCAGAGACACCCATCGAACCTGCTCTGGGAACCTCCCTTAAAGGGAAAACTTTGTCTGGGTTTTTCTCTTTGGTTTCGTGTTTAGTTGCAATGAGTTGGTAACCGCAGGTTAGCCGATACATGAAAAGAGCAACCTTTCTTGGCGTAGCCATACGCATAAGCTACAGCGGTGGTGTTGCAGTACCGGGCACAGACAAGAGTTTAGCTCATGCGGCCATCAGTTTGATCTCCAACTAGAGAGGCCTACTTTGACAAATCGCATATCATTTTTGACCAGAGAGAGAGAGACATGGATAGAGAGAGAGAGAGAGAGAGAGAGAGACATGGATAGAGAGAGAGAGAGAGAGAGAGAGAGACATGGATAGAGAGAGAGAGAGAGAGACATGGATAGAGAGACATGGAGAGAGAGACATGGAGAGAGAGAGAGAGAGAGAGAGAGAGAGAGACATGGATAGAGAGAGAGAGAGAGAGAGAGAGAGAGAGAGAGAGAGAGAGAGAGAGAGAGAGAGAGAGAGAGAGAAGAGAGAGAGAGAGAGAGAGAGAGAGAGAGAGAGAAGAGAGAGAGAGAGAGAGAGAGAGAGAGAGAGAGAGAGAGAGAGAGAGAGAGAGAGAGAGAGAGAGAGAGAGAGAGAGAGAGAGAGAGAGACAGACTAGAGAGACAGAAAGAGACCGCCATGTTTCCCTGCCATGTCTACATTGTCAAACTTCCATGTCTACATTGTCAAGGACCAGAAGAAAAAGGGTGTGGGGCGGACAGACTATCCTTGTGCCAGGAAAGATGGTCAATATTTCTGAAAGAGAAGTGAGGTTAAAAAAAGAATCAATCTGTAAAACTAATCAAGTTTTCCCTCTCATGTTCCTCATCACCGGATGAGGACGTCTCTGAGATCTGCCTGATGGCTGGATCAAATAACCTCATTCATCAGCGTGTGCACACACACACACACACACACACACACACACACACACGCGATTTTAATTAATGCAGCCATCGAAACACGAGGATATGTTGACGTCTTGGACTAGACGGCCTACACAGTGTGCCTGTGTCTGTGCAAGCGATGCAGGAGGCGGGGGGGGGGGGGGGGGGGGGGGGGTTTCGTGTCAGGTTTCAAGATTTTAGGAAACAAATCAAAGAATAAACAAGACCATTGTTTGTGGCGGAGCAGTTCAGAAACACGCCAGGTAGTTCGGACTGAAATGATGACGTTAAACAACGTGGCGGCCGGGCTCCTAAACAGGTTCAACTCCCCTTCAGACCCACTACAGAGTCCTTATTGCCCTCATGCATTTAGCTAGTGTAATCAACTCAAAATCTAAATAAATTACAATTATGGTACACCCGGTCCACCTCGCCCGTCCACCTCGAATGGCTTTCTCCATGCTCCAGTGAGTGAGTGAGTGAGTGAGTGAGTGAGTGAGTGAGTGAGTGAGTGAGTGAGTGAGTGAGTGAGTGAGTGAGTGAGTGAGTGAGTGAGTGCTAGCTAGCTATCTGGAGCCACAGACTTCACCCCTTCACCCACATGCAAATTAACACTTTCCTTTGAGCTGCGTTATGCCACCGAAGAAGAAGTCCGTCAGTAGCGTACAGCCCTCTACAGTACAGACGTCCGCCTTGTTGCTTTACTCACGCTTGCGTGTGTGTGCACGAGTCTCCTGTTCTTATGTGCGGCGGAAAGTGGAAACAAAAACGCTGAATGGTAGGTTCACTCCTGCCCCCGTCCCCTCCTCCACAGACGCGAGGCCACACCCCGGGAGGGACGGCCCGGAGCGCGCCTGAATCCGAGGGCCGGTTCAAAAGCGCAGGCGGCAGGCGGCGTGGATCACGGCGCCTGCCATAGGATGCCGCCACCGAGGTGCGTGGTTACATGTGACATGTGCGGAGGGGAAACACGACGCCGGCCGCGGCCAGACACACGTCTGAACGATGACAAGACGTATCGGGAGGCCCGAGACGCACACATCAACCTGTGTGTCGTCGACACGTGACTCATTTAACTCAGAGTGTGTGTATGCAGATTTATCCTATATATATATTTATGTAAAGAGAGAGACATAGAGAGACAGAGTCAGAAAGAGGGAGAGAGACACACACAGGTGAGCAGGGTTACCAAGTGCACAGTGGCAGGCAGCCAGGGGCAGCTGTTAGGTCAGGTTTCACAGCGAGGGAGGGAGGGAGGGAGGGATGGGTTTGATGCAAGAGAACATGCAGTGAGCCTCAGGTTAAGTCAGTTAAACCACAACAGAGAGACGTTTTGGATCCGTGAAAGAACCGGGGGAACCGACTGATTAGTTCATGTAAATATATATCTAATCTACCTATCGTCACATACACAAATATACGCCCACGTCAACAAACTGCATAGGGAACAAAGATGGTGTGTCCTCATGTGATTTTATTATGAATAAGCTTAGTGTAAAGGCTCATGGGGAACCAAAAACGAGAACGATAGTCTTGTCATCTCCTCCGTCTTTAAGACACCAAAGCCACTGTTACATGCGCTCCATCAAAAAATGGACTCAAACCCCTTTTTTTTTTTATTAAAAGAAAAATCAAATCACTGATGTCTTGATGCCTGCGGGCCATCCGAGGTTTGGTGTCAGCAGTGTGTTCCGGGCGCAGATGTGTTACGTTGTTAACACTGGTGTTAGTCAGCACTCTTTGTAAAGATCACTGTCTGACACAGAGACGACTGTGAGGGTCCCCACAATGTAGTGTGTGTCAATCTACATGAGTTTGCCTGTGTGAACATAAGTTTGCCTGTGTGTGTCCGTATGTGTACATGTGTGTGTGTCCGTATTTGTACATGTGTGTGTGTCTGTGTGTGTACATGTGTGTGTGTGTACTGTGTGTGTGTGTGTGTGTGTGTGTGTGTGTGTGTGTGTGTGTGTGTGTGTGTGTGTGTGTGTGTGTGTGTGTGTGTGTGTGTGTGTGTGTGTGTGTGTGTGTGTGTGTGTAATTGACTAAGCTTGGCAGACATAATGGGTCTATGTGTGTCTATGTGTGTGTGTGTGTGTGTGTGTGTTTGTGTCTGTGTGCGTGGCTGTCTGTGTGCGTGTGTGGGGGGAAGAGGAGGGGCTCATTGGAGGAGGAGAGCGGGGGAAGGTTAAACTCGGCCCCCATGCTAAAAATAATTCTTGAACACATAAAACCTCACAATGAAACGGGCCAGATTCAGAACGAGGTTCTGAACCCTCTGACCCGCCGTGAAGCCTGGCCAGAAGGAGCCAGCATTACGGGGACGTCCTCAGTATCCCACCAGTACCCCAACCCCACTCGGAGCTCCAGCATGGCTGCTATGTCGCTATATTCTCCATTTAGCAGGATCAGAAAAGCTCTCCATGAACACTCAAGTGAAGCACCACGCGGTATTATGCACCTCTGTGAAAGTATGCACTTCCATCTGCCGGCCAATGGAAGGGGGATGAAGTCACCGAGATGAAGAGACTCGGAGGGGGGTGGGGGGGGAACGCCCTGAGTCTGAGAGCGAATGAACGGGACGAGGTGCTGGGACCCGAGTGTCTACTGAAGTATCAGTGTGGTTACATTAGGGCTGGGTATCGTGGCTAATTACCTAAATCGATTCGACTTCGATTTAGAAAGTTCTGAATCGATTAATCACGATTTGATTCTATTCGATTAGATTCAATCTGCTCTTAAATAATGAAAATGTACTTTATTTTTTCTCTTCATCTTGAACAACATGTTTCAAGTGCAAACTTGTAAATTGGACGGTTTAATCTGTGAACAAAACTGTCTCAAGTCTCAAAAGTGCAATTTTGAAATTAGAAAGGAATTGCAAGTACTTGAACTACAACATTCCATCACTGCAAATTGCATGAAGGCATTTTTTTATTAAACTGCAAAAATAATAATAATAGTAAAAAAAAATATATATATATATCTCATGCCCTATGAAACGATGTTGCAACACATGAAACGGACAACAGCAGCAGTGGCCAGATGACCTCACACACGCATTGTGAAGTTTAAATGAAATCGATCCAAAATCGATTAAATCGATTTTTTTACCCAGCCCTAGTTACAAGAGGCGAAGGATAAGTCTAAATCAATAAGAAAGCTGTCACAATAAGTTATGACGATGAGGATTATGGTGAAACCCAGAAATCCCCTTCCTACCACTCATGAATCACAAGACAAGCGTGGTGCCGGCATCACCGGGAAGGGACATAATCAACAGGCGCAGTCCGATTTATCGAAACAGCCAGATAGAGCAGCCAGTGGTATACAGTACGCATACTAGGAACATCTACATGCAGATTCAAGTAACAGTTTGAACTTCCAGTTATTATTTTCACACTGACGGCATGGTTCCCAAAATGTCGAGTCAGAATACTTGCGTTGAATGACCTTTCAACAGATAAATTTGCAGAAGCGCATTGGTAGGGAGTTGGTATTGGTGTACGGGAATTTGTGTTGTGGCTAGGACTCCGAGCAGCAAGTCAATCTGGTGTTGGCTATGAAGGAAGTGCAGGTGTCAGGATGTAAACACACGTGTGGTATAACCTTTACACCCACACAAACACACACACACACAGTAATAGGCGGGCAATTTACGCATCTTTAAAAAGCACAAGTAGGCTTTCATTCCAACGATATTCCCATATGAATATGCACACTTTTCAGTATGAATAAATGATGCCAGCGCCATGAAAACGTGTAACTGTGTGGGATGTAAGGCTTGACGTGTGTGCGTGGTTGTGGGACAACACACAGGCACAAACACACACACACACACACACACACACACACACACACACACACACACACACACACACACACACACACACACACACACACACACACACACACACACACACACACACACACACACACACACACACACTTCTATGTGTACATGTCGACACTTAACAGGAAGCGATGACGCCAGAGAGGAAGTGAGTGGCAACACACCCTTTAGATGGAACCGGAAAAAATTCCGAAGACACTCATTCATAAAAAAAAAAGGATTTGTCATCGGAGGCACAAGATTAATTTGGTCATGATTTTTTATCAAGAAATTAGAAATTTTGCTGAATTGGGAAAGCTAAACACACACATAATTATGAAGTTGTCGTCGACGTCGGTTTGTTTTCTTCCTTATCTTTAGGCGTTGTGTTTGCCGAGACTCAGATCTCATCTCTCCAGAGTCCTCCTTGACCATCTATACAAAGATATGAAGGACAACCTTGTCTAATGCCACTAGAACACCTGCCATCACCACACACTGGGACTCCATCTGGCACCCAGCTCATTGATAGCCAAATGTTTTTGTAATTTATCGTCACATTATAAATGTTGTTGGTTTTTGTAGCAGAAACACCAGTCACACAGCGTCTCATATTCATCGACTGTTTTTCGACAAAAACGGAGGACACCTGTGCTGCAGCCTGCCACTCACACCTGATCCAATCACTTTGGGTGATGACATCATAAAGCTAATTCATCAACTCATCCCACAAGAGGGGGGGGGGGCGAATGTACGTCTTATGACATCATCAAGCTTGGGCAAAGGACGGCCTAAGGACGATGGCGGCGTTGCCAGGAAGGGTCAATGGTGGGATGGGGGGGGGGGGTTGGGTCTATTAACCCATCCCTTCTCACGCAGGCGGTCGTTTGCGTTCCCTGCTCCGGCGTGATTATTGCAACACTGCCTGCTAATGGGATGAGAGATGCTACAGAGTCTGTGAGTGAGAGCTACACTGAGCGCTGGCTGTTTCCTAATTGGATCTGCAGAAAAACAACACATCCATACATTGACATTTAGGGCATTTAGCAGAGGCTTTTATCCGAAGCGACTTATAATAAGTACATTTGTCAGAAGAAGGTGAAACAGTATATCGCTGTCAGTAGTACAGTAAGGATGATCATAGAACCAAGTGCCAAGCACCAACACACTACACAACTAACTACTATGACTATGTTTACACCGCGGTCTGGGGGAATACTCGATTCTGATTAGCTGCAGGGTGTGCATTAACCCCTGATATACGGACACCTGCTAAGTAGTTCCAGTCAAATTGTCTGTCTGTTCAGGCTTCAAAACGAGAGCTGGTAAATTGGGAAAAATGCATTAAACTGTAATCAGAAAATGCGGTATTATGCTACAGGCCCTATAGTATCTGTGGTATAAAGGCTGGAACGAATTTCAAATTATAAATATGTACAATGCATAACATTAGCTCTCTGGCTCATAGCTGAGCGGACTAGAATACCTCCCGTTGCCAAGTCGTAGCTAAGGTCCGTCCTATTTACTGGAGGAGTGAACAATGTTTCTGTTAAATAAGAACCTTACGGGAGGGTAATGATTGTTCCAGGTATTAGTCCAACCCTCAGCAAAGTTTATCCAAAAATAAAAAACTTCATATTTGGATTGTAAAACGCATGAAAATATAAACAAATGGTCTTAATTTTTTTGTTCGGCATGTGACCATGGTATAAGCGGGATAATGTCCTTCGAGTTGTCCATTATCAGGAATTAATGGACTTTGCGGAGGACTTCTAAGGCCTCCGCGTCGTCCATTAATTCCTGATAATGGACACCTAGTTGGGCATTATCCCTTACACAACATACAATAAGTGAGTACATCAAGTGCCAGGACCTACAACATACATAAGTAGGAGGGAGGGGGGGGGCTTTGCAGAGAATAGGGCAGAACTCTGAGCAGCTGAGATGCAAGTGTTTTTTTGGTTGAATCTGTGCCTTCTGGGAAACATCTTGGGGTGTGTGTGAGAACGGCCAACGTTCGAAGTGCGCCTTGCTGTGAAAACACGGATGACTAAACAGCCATCAGCGTCTCCATTTCACAACCTTAAAATAAGTGATGGAAAAAAGGAAGTGTCAGCTAATGTCTCCGGAACGAGGCGCGCTGAAGAAAGTACCTCCAGCCCCATCGCTGTAATACAACACCAAGCCAGCCCCGCCAGGCGCAATGGCACCTGCTAGGGGGAGCCGGGGGCCCCGGGGCCCCACGCGCTGAGGTCTATCCCATGTGTGGAGTTTGGGGGGTGAAAATGGTCAGAGCGTAACACACGTTAATGTGTGCAAACACACTCAGCGAATCATATGTTTACAAATCCCTTCCTCCCTGTGTGTGTGTGTGTGTGTGTGTGTGTGTGTGTGTGTGTGTGTGTGTGTGTGTGTGTGTGTGTGTGTGTGTGTGTGTGTGTGTGTGTGTGTGTGTGTGATAACAATAGTCATATGAGACGGATCAATATTTACAAGTGGTGCAAATGGGAGAGAGGGGGGGGGGTGATGTATGTGCATACAACAGGATGAGAGTCTACAGCCTTGGCATCCGTCCCGTTGGCTTATGTAACAGCTAGGTGTGTCACCGGAAATCAGCTTTCTCTTAATGAATCGATAAATGCTAAAAGAAAAGTAGCTAAAGGCTGGATATAACACAGAGTGAGACCACAATTTCCGATCTGGTATCAATACAGTACATTTCGTCGTCTCTTTTATGTGCGTCAAAGACAACAGTTATTATAATGCTCCTCCGAATAAATTTGTGAAATCCAAAAATAAAGCATGCATAGCTGTTGAACCATGCCCTGATTGTCTGGCCAGGGTGATTATAGATATTTAGTTATGACAAACTCGTGCCACATGGATAACTGGCGTCTGAGTTCAATTTATTTACGTGGACTGCTTAGACTGTGACTGTGTGACTGCGTGTGCGTCTGTGAGTGTGCAAGTGTGCGTGTGTGCGAGTGTGTGTGTGTGTGAGACATACGTGTGCAAGTCAATAGCGCAAGTGTGATGTTTCGCTGATCCCCAATCATTTTACACTTGGGAGTGAAGGATAAAAGGACAAGCGCACACTGCACTCACAACACACACTGCTGCCTTGCCCAGAGGACCTTGGGTATGACTGAGATTGTGTGACGTTTTCCTAACACACTCGGAGAGAAGATAAACAGATGTGTGAGTGAGTGTGGAGTGTGTATGGAGAGACAGACAGACAGACAGACAGACAGACAGACAGACAGACAGACAGAGAGAGAGACAGACAGACAGACAGACAGACAGACAGACAGACAGACAGACAGACAGACAGACAGACAGACAGACAGACAGACAGACAGACAGACAGACAGACAGACAGACAGACAGACAGACAGACAGACAGACAGTGTGAAGGGGGACGAGGGAGAGGGTGATCAGAGAGAGAAAAAAGGGGAGAAGACAGGAGAAAGGTGCGACGGCGATCAGAGAGAGAAAAAAGGGGAGAAGACAGGAGAAAGGTGCGACGGCGAGACGGAGGACGAGAAACACACAGCATTGGTTTATAGCAACACTGGAGCCCAACAAAAGATTCAGGAGGAAAGGTTGTGCTGGTAGAGAGCAGCAGAGAGTGGAGGAGCGAAGGAAAGAGAGTGCAGAGATAAAGACACACAGAGCGGTGTAATGAAAGCACATGAGAGAACACAAGCAACAGGGAAAGATAGTAAGCAAAGCGATGGGTTGTGGTGGGTGGGCCGCGTCCACAATGCGCTTCTGTTTTTAGCAAGAGAGAGAGAGAGAGAGAAACTGAGTGGTGGAGAAAGAAAGCAAGAGAGAGAGGGAAGGAGGTCAGAAAGAGGGTGAAGAGGAGGGACAGAGGCTGATACAAGGGTTGCGTTTGTCAAGGGCACGGGACGGTGTCACAAGAGACACGAGACACACAACACACACAACACGACACACACACACACCACACACACACACACACACACACACACACACACACACACACACACACACACACACACACACACACACACACACACACACACACACACACACACACACACACACACACACACGCCCATTGAAAACAAGCAAAATATTGGGCTTGTGGGGGGTGGACAATATAAACTTTTACAAAACTGTTCAAACCGCTCTCCAAAACATGATGGTTTACGGTTCAACCGTAAACCAATAAACTATTTTGTGCGAGAGTCCTAATCCTTTACCATCCATCGCCAATGTCTCAGGAGTGGATTCACCTTCTTCTGCCACTTGGTGGAAGCAATCGTCTGCAAATCCCTTTTTACCCCAATTCTTGTTCGAACATAATAAATCCACTAAACAAATCAATGATATGGCTTCTTTGGGATATATACTAGGGATTAACTATGGCCTTCATAAACTTGCTATTAATAATAGTGAGATAGTAGGCTAGGCTAGGCCTATAAGCTGCATGGCATTATAGGGCTGGGCGATTAATCGAATTTCAATCTCGATTTCGATTTTAGCATCAAACGATCACGAAACTAATAATCGAGTTTGAGCTTATTTTTTATTTATTTTTTCTTTAGAACAGCTGGATACAGATCTGTTCATTCTTTTAGATTTGAGAATTTTCTTTTTGACCATTTTGTGTACTTTTTAAAGGCGAAATTAAAGAGTTCTCAGTTACTAAGTGTTTTTGAGAGAGACATGCTGAATAATTACATCATGTTTCAAACTCAAAAATAATCGTTTGAATAATCGTGATTTCAATAGTGACCAAAATAATCGTGATTATGATTTTGAACTGTATTTTGAATTATGATTATGAACTGTAGGCGGGGTACTTTAAGAAACGCATGTCTCACTCAAATGATGTACAGACTTCTTTTAAAGTTTGTATGCGTGTGGGAGCACCAGAGACCCAAAACATCACCCCAAATCCCTGGAAAAGTGTTGCTTCCATAATATGTCCCCTTTCAAAACCTTTTCGCACATTTCATCCATAGAGCCATTAAGGTTTCGATTTTTTGGGAGAATGGTAAAAACAGGGAATTCGATCTGGCAGTTAATAGTGTATTTTAAGTAAGCAAAATTGAATTTAGTGTATACAAAGATCATTCATCAATTCAGCACAACATGCTGGACGCATGTTGCGTGTGTACATTTTACAATTGTTTTTAACTAGCTCACTCACGGTGATAGCGCTAGCTGCCATTTTCGCGGTTTCACGAGCAAAAGCTTGTGCCTCGTGCCCAAGCCCATCCCACTGATGTCAGATCAACTTCTCTAGCCTCAAGGACAGCGGTGTAGAGTCAGCACGACCCCCGATTGGTGGCAGGGAGAGAATTTAAAGATGGAAAAATTAAGTGCTAAATAATTTGAAATGGTTTCGATACGGACACCGTCCAAATTTAACACAACTACGATAAACTGTTCCCTCAGGAAATCACACAACTCTACATGCCGCACACAGCCAATGTAAGGCAGTAAAAAGGCGGTCACATGATGGATTGTATGGCTATTTCAGTGAGCGATCCACAGTTCCAGGCAGCACATTATCCCCTCTGGCAACTTAACATTTAGTGACACATGACCACGGCCGGCACGCTGAGACAAGCCAGCCCATTAGTTAAACATACACATTGATCCTCGCTGTTTACTAGGAAAAAGCATCATCAGATTAATGTATAAAAAAGCTCACAGTCATTTGTATTCCTGTGGTGTTTGTTGGTCCTTGAACCCAACAGTACTCTTCCACAGTCGCTACGGACACTCGTTTCTTCAATGAAAGGCATCTTCTATTTTTGAGTCCTTTGCACTGGAATAGTATGTAAAGCGCGCACACACACACACACACACACACACACACACACACACACACACACACACACACACACACACACACACACACACACACACACACACACACACACACACACACACACACACACACACACACACACACACAGCCTATGTTGTCTCTGTGAAACAGGAAATTAAGTCAGTTTGTCATCCAGGCTCATTTGGCGGCAGGTTGTTTTGAAACCCCTTATCTAGGTCTCGAAAACATAACCCAAAAACCACATAACCCAATACTTGGTGGAAATACATTTACGATTGTGTCAAAACACCAAAACAAAGTGGATTTAAACTGCCTAAAACAAAAGTCTAAGAACAGGTGCACTGCATTTCAAGACAAATGCTTATTTTAACCAGAACCTCTCCTACCTCTAAAGTCTTCATCAGCTGCTAGACATAGCAGCTGATGTTTCATCTTTTTAACTGAGGTCTTGTTCTTATTTCAGATACATGCCCTACCTTCCTTAACCCAAAAAAGGTGAACGAAATGCAATAGCTTGCATTTTAGTTTGAATCCACCGCCCCCATTTAAGTACCGTCTTCCTGAACAACTCGGCCCTGGCCCTTCCAAAATAGATGCAAACAAACCCTCAATAAGCTAAATTAGGAAATAAAAACACACGGCTGTCAAAATGCCTCCGCAGCCTCTCATTACCTCTTGGAATGGCAAAAAAGACAAGAGAGAAACGGAGGAGAAATAACCCATCTCCCCGGGTAGAGCCATGTTGGCATCCAAACAGGCACACGGCCTCCCGAGCACACACAGCCCACCCACACACAGCTGAGTGTTCCTCCACCGCAGCCTTTAGAATCTCCACACACACACACAAGCACACGCACACACACACCTGAAGCCTGGCCAGGTAAATGACAAGCTTGCGTCCGCCTCCGCTCCTGTCATCCGTCCCCTTGACTGGCTGTCTGGTCTGCTCACCATCACACACGACTGCCTGCTGGAGACCCTGGTCCCCCGCTAAGACTGGGCTGAAGCGCCCCTGCCCCCGCCCCCCCCCCCCCTTAAGACTGGGCTGGAAACCCCCCAGTCCCCCCGCTAAGACTAGGCTGTAGCACCCCCATTCCCCCGTTAAGAATGGGCTGAAGTGCACGCACAGAAAACATGGTATAGCCAGAAAAAGCTATCGTGTGAAGCTAATGTACGTTTAAAAAGATATCGTTTCTGGGTGTTACGTAGGCTCTCTACCTTGTGGGGGTGTATGGCGATGTGATGCCCCCCTGTCCCAACACTAGCCTTACTATGGAGCACTAGTAGCAGGGTGTGTGGGTCGTTGGCACTCTGGAGAACACCCGTCAAAGAATAGACCCAAGGGCAGGGCTTCCTAGGATTGTGTGAGTGGTTACAACACCGCCACTGTAGTTCAGCCAGGTTCAGCACAATTTTTTCAAGAAAAAAGGAAAAAAAAAAAGAAACCTTCAAGGAATGATTAACGGGAAATGGGGTAGATGCTGCGGCTCAGTGTGCGCCAGTATTTCAAAGCGATGAAAAATCTCCCGTATTGGATTTACGATAATGGAAGAAACTGGAAAGAGCGGAAGAAAAAGGGAAATGGTAAAGAAAGTGCTGGTGGCTCATTGCGGACAGCGATAATTGGATCAGGCTATTTTCCACATCGGAGTAGGCGGATGAGCAAGAGATTCAGCGAGGGAGACAGTGAGATTGAAATGAAGAGAGGGAGGGGAAGCGAGAAAGAAAGAGAGATGGGGGGGGGGGGGGTGGTGGTACGATGTGCGTTCATTATTGGTGATTACCGGCCTCCCAGTATTTGTTGACAGCCGTTGCCATGTCAATAGATGTGACAACTGCACCTGTGCGGCTGGAAGCATGGCTGATGTGAAGGTGACCGCATAGCTCTTCGACTGGGTGTCAACCCGTTCCAGAGAGGGGTCAGCTTAGCTCAGGAGGTAGAGCAGTTACCTTGTAACCGAAAGGTTGCTGGTTCGATCCCCAACCCTAGTTGGTGTGTCCCTGAGCATTGAGCAAGACACTTAACCCTAACTGCTCCTGATGAGCTGGCTGTCGCCTTGCATGGTTGACTCTGCCGTCGGTGTGTCAATGTGTGTATTTAACCGATGTAAGTCGCTTTGGATAAAGCGTCTGCTAAATGCCCCAATTGTAATTGACACAGTTTTATGCAGAGGTTATGAAAACATGTTTGAATTGCCCAAGATCTCAGGCCTGCCAGAGCCAGAATGAGGACGTTTCTAACATCAGATAATAAGTGATTTGTGCATTTTGGCCAGCTAACATGCACATGCATGCATACCTGCTTGGGTAAATAATATGGCTGTGCAAATGAGCCACTAAGGTCCAGACGTCAATCACAATTTTATGGTAACTTTGACATCAAGGCAGAAATGTGCCAGCTGACCCGAGTCAAACACCTCTGTGTTTATTTGGTCTAGCTATCCCATCTCCAACACCCAGCATTCCTGTCCTGCTCGCACACGGCAGAAAGTCCTACCTGCAATCTTCTGGAGGCCGCTACTTCCTGTTTGTGTGGTGCTTGCTGGGGGCATCTGGAGAGCCACTGGGAGACTGCATCTGGGGGTGGGGGGGAGAGAGAGAGAGGGAGAGAGAACAACGATTTCCCAGTTAGGGGAGACAAATATAACACGGCAGGTGTGTGAGACGAAGCCCTCTTGCCCTCTGCATTCGTCAACGGACGGATCCAATTGACTTTGAATGGGGCACTCACGAAATGCAATGTGGGTGGGTCCGTCCGTCCATTCGGCCCCCTGGCCTGCATCAAAAAGTAAAGAAATTTTCAACTTTTCAGGCAGTGGTGGATCCGTCAGCCAATCAGATCGCGGTTATGCAATTAAACTCCACGCGATTCCTGAATCCATTTTGCACGATAGGATTGTTTTTAGCCACCTGTTGTTTGTGTCATCTTTTGTATTTATATTCACACATGAGATTTGTAGCGGGAAGCGATTTGATTGGCTGCAGTTTTATTTTTTATGTTTTATTATTTCGCTCGGCCGTTGGAGGAAAACATGGACGCCACCCGGAAAGCTGTTGTCGCGGTAGCATTGTCAGAGTATCAGGCGCTCCAAAATAGGTAGGCTACAGGCCATAGAGATACGGACGCAGTAAGGTATTGCAGTAATACGAGTGATTGAAATTGCCATTTAAACCACCAAAGCGGTTCAAGCACAATGAAAACAGTTCATGCTTCAAGTCACATCGGGCGCAGCCATCTTGAATTCTGTCTCGGAATTATGCTCGGTCACCACTGAGTTCAACCGAGATGGCAAGTTCGCCGTCCGAGGAAAAGGGGCGTGTTCGTGCGTGTCGCTAGGCAACGTCCTCGGACCTCCGAGACGGATGGATAATAAAACGCAGCATGACAAAAATTTTTTTGGAGGCATCCAAAAATACTGCTCAAATATGAGAGGATCCAGACACAACTCCTGCACAAGTTCGTGATACTACCCTCTCTGGTTTCGTGTCTGGAGAATGGGGTCACCACCACCGATGCAAATGCTTTCCACGTCTGTGGACCAAAGCAACAACAACTGTAACTCAAAATAACACCCTCCCCTCCTTGCTACAACGGGATCCATCTTGCAATGACAAAAACGCAATATCAACAAGCAGGAAGAACCCAGCTTTGTTGTCGTTAGCGGGAAACGATTTGATTGGCTGACGGATGCCTCTGCAAAGACTACTCCCCCATCCGTCAGCCACGCCTTCCATCATCCGTTGACGGACGGTGCAGTGTGCAAGCTGCGACGGGTGCCTGATTATAACGCGTGTGTGGGAGCAGCAGCCACTCAGAAGGCACCAGCCGGAGTTGGGTACAGAGGTACGGCTAATGGTGCGAGCGTAGAGATGCATTCATGGTAGATTAATGGGAAATGGGTAGATAGTGCTCATGGTACTTTGAGGGCGTGTTGTTCTGCCTGCCGCAAACAACTATCCCGTTAAGAACCTATACGCCTAATAAGGGCCCCATATGGACCGGACGGTGGAGATAAGATGGCACAGAGTGCACTGAACACGATAAGGCCTGGTCCATCTCCCGTAATGCCTCCCTTCACTTTCCCTTTCCACTTTACATTATCACTTTACATTCCATGTTCTGTTCCACTCGCAGCTTTAAGGCTGGCAATCCTGCTTGACCTGTTGTCATTTTGAAATACAACTCCGCAGAGTGTAACAAGTATGCAAGTTACTCTAAATAAAGCTTATATCGGCGTCGTTTTACAAATCCACACCTTTAGGCCAAGTCTGGGGAGATTTCCCAGTTCACCTACAGTTGTGGATTATGTTGATTTATTTAATATCCTCTGACTGCCGTGAGGGAATGAGACCCAAGGTAGGAGAAGTACACACTTTCTATTCCCAGTATCGGAGATGCTCGCCATCCCTGAATGGATTCATGGAGATGGCTGACTGGTCAGTAATTCCGGGCGTAACAGAGAGCGCCGCTGACACGATGACCACACACAGCCACCACTTAACGTTCACCTCAAAGCTATACGCCTCGCAAACACTCATCTATCCTTGACCGCCCTCTGGTCCTCATGTCTCAAAACAAAAACACAAAAAAACGCCAGCAGAGCTCAGAAGCAGGAGGAGAACACTCGCCATTGACAATGACGCCATTTTAACTGCATTTTGTAGAAAAACAACTCACAGGTGCACCCAATTACACTGAAATATTCTGTGTGTTAATAAGGAATGACTTTGAAATAGGGACAGTGATATTCCACCTTATCAGAGCTGAATGTTGGGCCATGTTGTGCACTGAGCTGAGAATTTGCTAGGTGGAGCAGCCATGTCCCTGAGAGTAACACACTACACAGTATATCAATCTCAGCTCATGCCATCCACCCTCTTCTACATCGCTCCTGCAGGCCCGGATTCAAAGGGAAGCCCTGTAGCTACGGACACAGAGATGTAAACAGAGCCATACAGTAAATAAACATGAAAGCAGAGGAAGAGCCAGATAGCCAAAATGTAGGAAGAGAAATAACACACGTGCGTGTGTCTGTGAGTTTGTATGTGTTACATGTTATTGTCATGAGCAGTTTCTCGGGTAAGCCTACAGTTATTAGGTGGATGAGGTGTCATACCCCCTACAAAACACATATACCGGGACTATTACTAACTATGTAAAGCGCATTGGGTACCTTTCCGTTAGCCTTCTCAATCCATGACATCATGGTTTTCTTAAAGTAAAGTATATGAAACGCCCCACACACACACACTTTAAGTGCACTTCCTGTATTCTCCCACTGGTAAAGATAGTCTATCTTGTTTACTTGGGTGGTACCCAATGAGAGGTGTGTGTGTGTGTGTGTGTGTGTGTGTGTGTGTGTGTGTGTGTGTGTGTGTGTGTGTGTGTGTGTGTGTGTGTGTGTGTGTGTGGTGTGTGGTGTGTGTGTGTGTGTGTGTGTGTGTGTGTGTGTGTGTGTGTGTGTGTGTGTGTGTGTGTGTGTACATTTTGGAAACTTGGGAACTTGTAAAATGTGACAAGGACATGGTTGTGTAATTATCATATTTCATACTTTTGATTCTGGAACATTTTTAGGCAAAACTAAATAGACAAAACCAGCACAGATAATACAGGACACAAAAAAACAAATGTGTTGCTCAATCTCAATGTATTACTCATCATCACAATAGAAAAACAACTAGCTATCCAGGTCAAAGGTGAGCTAGGCTACCTCATCCGGAGCTCATATTTGCCATCAACAACGACTAATAGAGGAGGAATGGCTTGGGGCTATGCAGTACGAGATGATTCACTCTACTCTGGAGTACAGCTTCACAATCACTTCCACAGGCATTCAGTGATAAAGGCATACATTATTTGTTTAGTACAGAAACTTTGGTTCAACATCACTTGCTTTAGTGGTACACACGCAAGGAACCAGGGGATCTGCTCGTTGGATCCTTATTACCTGAGACTGGAGTTAAAACAACACTTGAATCCAAGAGGCTATCGAGACAAGGACAACATTGTACCCTTATGACGCAAGTTTGGCCTTGCATGGCTGTTTATGTCTCAGGGACTTTGGGCACATACTGGTGGAGATTTACATGAGCGCTCATGTATGTGATTATCGGAATGTTTAGAACAACACACACACAGCTGTCGTGTAGTATTTACCACGTATACAATGGCAAAACAAACACATATAAAAACAGGGAGAAAGTTTGTCTCTTGCCAACTCTGTATTGTCATCCCACTCTCTACACACACACACACACACACACACACACACACACACAGTCACACACAGTCACACACAGTCACACACACACACACACACACCCCCACCCTTCCTCTGATCCACCCAGCCCCTTGCAGAGGAATGCAGGGAATGCAGGATCCTAAATTGACTGTGAGCTGCATCAGCCTGCCAACAACACCTATCAACTAAAGCTGGACCCCTCTCTCCCTTTCTCTCTACTGTTTACACAAGAACAATATGTGGATCTTAAAACGTCAATCTAGTTTTAATAATCTATATTATATACAATATATATTTTTTTTTAAAAAGATTCCCCCCTCCCCCCCCCCGATTTATATTGGCGGGCGGCCAGCAGCAACCACGTGACAACACCTGACTACGCTTCAGCAAGTCTAGACGAGAATCTATCGCCAGTCATCTGGATCGAATGTGCCATATACTTCCGGAGATGGTATTGGTTACAGTCCTCTGACTGTGTCTTACAAGTGTTTCTCTCTGTTCCGACGGAGAAAAACTCCCTCCTTGAGTCACAATCTCACACCACAACTGTTTCTCAAATCGTGATTTAAAGAGAGTCGAGACACTCCCGTAAACAGGGCCCCTGTGTCTGCCTCTCTTACCCCGTCTCTCCTTCCCGACCACACACACAATCACACCTTTGTGGCCAGCATGCCCTCGGTCCCGGTACTGAGGGGGACTTATAGGAACTCAAAAAGGAATTTCTTGGCGTCCAGCGGTTTTTCATACAGACCATGGCATGCCACTAATGCACTTTCAACCTTGTCCGAAAGGAAAACCGTCCAGATCTAGTAGAGTGGGGTCAATATCATTAACCACATTAAGATACACGTAGAGGCATCTTATATCAAGACATAAATAAGTTGTCATTTATATTGGAGCAGTTGGAAACAGTTCATGGCATTTGTATAAGGAATATTACAAGGTTCTCCATTATCTCCAAACCCATATCAGACAGCAGCATGACCCGATGACCTCCTGCAGGGCCACTCGGCCTGTGGCTGCTCATCTTCAAGGGGCCGTAAACAAGACCCCCGGGGTTCGCATTGGTGACAGTATGCGAGTGAAGGGGGGCCACTTCTACACTTCATTGTCTTCCTACGGGACAATGGCTAAAAAGCCCTGAGGGCCTGAAAAGAAGCCATAAACATGCAGATGTGCGTACCCTAAATGTAAAACTTGACGGAGCCCATGTGCTGTGAAGTTGGTGTTGAAACAAGGAGGAGGTCGGGTGGAGATGACATGGGGATGGGGGGGGCAGGAAGGGCGCCACTTATTCAAGTCAACCAAAGTCCTATAAAAGCCCTCCATAATGTGGTTTGCTGAAAATACAATTTAGAATAGAAAGAAAGAGGATTAAAAAAAAAAAAAAGGAAGAAGAAATAGGACAAGACAAACAGACACAAGTTGACAGAGTCAGGAATGTGCTTGGAAACGTTCATGTCATGCACTTCTCGGGCCCGGAGGGGGGGCATTACATTAGAGCATGCGTCACCATTTGCCTTCTCATCAACAAAAGACCACTGTCTGTCTGTGGGCCCAGCCCCGCAGAACAATACACAACACACTGGGACCCAGAAAGAAATGCACACGGCCAGTTGGACACACACATTTTGGTGTTCCCAAAAGAAAAGTCAAATTTAGGGTTTGACGGTTGCTTTTTTTTTTTTTTTTTTTTAATTGTTGCCCTACCCAGCGAACAGTTGAGGGCTTTGATTTTCTAGGCCAACCAGCAGCTATGAGACTGGGGTTGTCAATCATTTGTGTCGATTCTCAAGAATTCCCCAGGATGCTGTAAATCAGTTACTCTCTTGCTGAACAAAGGTCCATCTCAGCTTGGTATACACACACACACACACACACACACACACACACACACACACACACACACACACACACACACACACACACACACACACCACACACACACACACACACACACACACACACACACACACACACACACACACACACGTTCGCTAAAATTGCCACTATCAGGACTAAGACTCCCAATTGAAAACAGTTTAGTATTGAAAGGTCAGGTCTGACCTCATGATGTATTTTGGGTCTGGTATTACAAAGCACAACCATGGCTACCTGCCAAAGCAATGGCACTCACCCATGTATGCGTGTGGTGAGAGAAAGGCCAATAGTAAAGGGGCAAGGAACCCAAAATCTTGAGCCCAATTTTGTGGAGCTGTGTCTGGGCAGCGGTTGATGTCGATGGCGGCATCCGAGATAGGGTTAGGCTTCTCGGACCCTTGTAGTATAATGCCATGTTTTTTTTAAGCTGGTACCAGCTTAAAAGAAAAACTGCTTTAGCACAAAGTACACTTGGTTGTAACCATGTGGCTCTCACGCCACACCTCCTATCTAGAATTTATAGCACATATAGCAACACATAGCTCGACCCAAAATGAGTATTGTCACAGTGAAGCTACACCCTACGACACATCCCAGGGGTTACAGGGTAGGGTGATCACGTTAATGTGTACTTCATTTACGTTTTATAAAAATAAAAAGTAATCAGTAGAAGCATTGTTAAGAGATGCTACAAAATATGAAACTGCCCATCAGCTTGGAACAACACAATATGCCCCCTCTTTGCCTGAGGTGACACCAATCATGAGGCCAAGAGAGGTCACATCAAAAGGGACAACAATGTGACCTTTGCCACACGACCTCTGTTGTGTTTGACACAGAACTTTTCAGCTAGCACTCATTACCTGGTGCAACCCCTGATGACATCATAGTGGACATGGTAAACAATGACCCATTGTTGTCGTGGTCATTGTGTAGTCATGTTAGAGGTCTTTACACGTCTCGATGTGTTGTCTTATCGTAACCTGCTCGTAACCAACCATTAAGGTTCAACACGTAACCGCGGTTCACCTTTGCCCTTTCATCTTGTTTTTCCGATGTATTTCCGAGTATATACCAACGTTCCTACCTCTCTCTCACTCTTTCTCACACAAACGGATACACACACATTCTTTGGCAGGTTGGTGCCTGCCAGGCTGCTAGGTGCTCCCATCTCTTGAGTGGGAGTGTGCCTTACAACATGCTCTCTTTCAGCATGAGTATCGATGTAGTGTCAACTGAAGAAGCATCACTGTGATCTTGGTCCCTGGTTGTTCTTCCTTGGCCCTATACATGGGAACATGCGGACGCGTCGGGTGGATGCAGCATCGCCTGATTTAAATGTGGAGGCACAGAAGGTCACACGCATGCACACACCTTTCTCCCACACTGGAGAGGATATAACACAACTATAGAAAAGGAGCGATTACTTCGGAAGCTTGACAGCAGGAAGTGTGTGTGTGTGTGTGTGTGTGTGTGTGTGTGTGTGTGTGTGTGTGTGTGTGTGTGTGTGTGTGTGTGTGTGTGTGTGTGTGTGTGTGTGTGTGTGTGTGTGTTGCATACAAGATACCAAAAATAGGGGAAGAGAAATACAAAAAGGGTTATATGACGCAAGGTTCAGGCCATGGGAAAGGGCGGGACCACAAAGAGCGCTTTAAGAGCAAGAGCAGCAAAGGTGGGATGACAAAAGACTGAAGATTGTGTTTCATCGCACAGCAGTGCCAGGACAAAGGACAAAGAGTTTTCAGGTGGCTCGTGTCAGCCAGGGCAGGTGCCCGGCACAGAGCAGGTACTCTGCTGGAGCTCACCAACATTGTTAAGAATAAGAACAGTGTGAGTGCTGGCTGAGTCAGCGCTATACTGGGCTTTCTGGGCCCCGGGCCCCTGAGCGTTGCTCTGTCTACTTTCTGAGGAAGCCTCCTCACTTTAGGGCCACAGGCCTCCTTACATCAGTATGGGAAATGCAAGGTTTGTATCGGTAATGATAACAAAACATACATGTGTTATGACGTGCTTATGGAGTCCGAATACTTGTAACCAATCAAACTTGAGTTGTTACATGTTAAATTCATCTATCTCAAACCAAATACATCAGCTTTTTGTCTATACTCTTGTTTCATACTTATTTAACAATTTTAAGTACTGCTTATCAGGGCTTCTTCCTGAACCAGGAACTTGGTAGGCAGTTATTTGATACACTTATTTCCTGACTGTATTGGCCTCCGGGTACAGGTTACATAAATGGAGCCCCAGTAATCTGAATCTGGCAGCATGTGACTTCAGAATAGCGTGATGCAGCTGTGGTACCTTCGATTGTCATAGTAATGGGATATCCTATCAATGAAGGATGCGCTACATCGGAAGGATATCCTACCTAATGTTGTGAACATCAAGGAAGCTAGCCAACGGGACGGTTCTACATCGCTATGCTGTATGTTGTCTGGGTTCAATTGCTCTCCACGAGGCACTGACGTTAGCCAGGGTTGTCAATCATGCATGAGTCTCAAAGCAGTTGTGACACTCACTGCGTAAACAGACCAATCATACAATCAACTGGAGCATTAATTTAAGCAGTGTAGCCTTATCGAAGGGTAGCCTAGTCTTTAATTTAGCTTCAAGTTCACCATGTTAGGCAATAAAGTCACACTGTAATGCAGTTTCACAAAAAACGTCTACTTTCAGGCAGATATTTTGACACAAAGATGGCTCATGCAAATGTAGCTTCATGATTACCCTTATAGCTTAAAGAGACATATAATGGTGTAAACATAAACATAGTATTGTGAGACTACCTAAAACGCATCAGGCAGTCAGACAGCTTCACTTCTACACGTCACTGCTCACCATTTCAGCAGCCGATTAGCTCAGCCAGCGTTGATATAGATCCATTTAGTTTCATTACCTTACCCCCTCATGACCTAGCATAATAAAACAAATCCTCCAATTAAAAGAAAGTTATATGAAATAGAAAATACTAATTCTATCCAAGCAGAGCCTCAAGGACCAGATTGTGGCCCACTTCCCAGCTGACTAATTATCTTGTGAACACAGACATTGGACGTCATTGGTGGTTAGCTCCCGTTACACAACTTCTTTTTTTTTTTTTCTAGAACCCTTTTTTTAGACTTTTCATTCATGGTCCATCCTTTGGGAGAGGCCTGCTCTCTCCAGGACTAAATCTGGTAAGGAGTAAATAGCTGCATTGTTGGCTGCTGTGTACAATATGACGTCACCAAGCCTTATCACTTGTTTTCTCTAACTCTTACCTCAGAACACTCTCTCTCTCTCTCTCTCTCTCTCTCTCTCTCTCTCTCTCCTCTCTCTCTCTCTCTCTCTCTCTCTCTCTCTCTCTCTCTCTCTCTCTCTCTCTCTCTCTCTCTCTCTCTCTCTCTCTCTCTCTCTCTCTCTCTCTCTCTCTCTCTCTCTCTCTCTCTCTCTCTCTCTCTCTCTCTCTCGTCATAACCGACTACACTGATTGTACTTTCACATGAAGCCTACAGTATATATCCCTAAAATAACAGGACATGGGAGAAACTCATGACTTAGGTTAAAGTGGTTTTCGAAAAGCAAACTGTTAACGGCTCTATCGCAGATCATGTATGCCCCATGTGTCCCAACTCGGACAAAAAGGTGCTCAAAAGGAGTCATCCTTTTGGCTATTTCTCTGATCAACAAAGCGCTACTCCACCTCCCATCACCATGACACTCAGCCTCGTTTGACAGACAGACGTTCTGCACTGATCGTATTCAAACACCAGGGCTGAGATTACGGTCCACTACGGTACAATCAACAGTGCCACTTGACGCCGCAAAAAATGTCACCTAGTTTCTTCTGAACTGTCACAACACCCTACAGATCTAGGAGAAGTAGATCTAGAAGAAACAGATCGGGTTGTCACGCCGACTCTCTCCGGGCAGGCATCGCGTTGGTTCAGCAAGAAGACGCTCGTTTCCCGTGATGTTGTCATTCTTATTTACAATCCCCATACTATTGTTGACGAGATTGTAACACAACAGCAAAGTCCAAGTTCAGAGCTCGGTAGTCACGGAAGTAAGAGTGATCGTCCTGATCGTTTGAAACGGAGGGAATCAATGCTTTTTAAAACAGCTACCAAAACGCAAGAATGTAGCGTTAGTGGACGAGAGTGTCAGTGCGCTGCAGGCAAGTGATCTGTCTCTCATCGGGGTCACCTCGATCCAAACCATCTACTCGAAGTGTGTGTGGTGTTTTTTTTTGGGGGGGGGGGGGGGGGGGGGCTTACCTTTGAGTTCCTCTCCAGCTCAAACTTGAAGAATATGTGAACCAAACCACCTGATAAAAACAACACGCAGGGCTGACTATCTCGGTGCACTTCTCTTCCAGAGTGAGTTTCTCCGGTCACTGAGCACGGCGTGACGCTCTGAATCCCCTCGCCCCGGCTGGCTGTCTGTCGCTCGGTCTTCCAGTCTTCCACGCAAGACGTAAAAAACCGAACGCGCAGGTGGAGCACGGAGCCGTGGCGCTTCCTGTTCGTCAGAAGGTGCACCACAGCACTAGACCGCCGCTGCTCCCTCTCTTCTCTGATTCCACATCCTCTCCCTCCCTCTTTCACTCCCTCCCAGGCTGCGTCATTCCGGCGGAGCGGCCTACGCTGCACCGTCGCGTCTCGTCAATTGACAAGAAGAACTTCTTTTGAGTCGTGATTTCACCCGGAAACAGAATACTTGGGAGAATATAGTTGTAATAAGAAAAGCATTGGAGGATATGAATTAACTGAATTGTGTGCGAATCAAATGATGATTGATTTGATTGCACGCAGTTATCGTAGTCTTTATTTCTCCAGTTTATTTCTAATTGAATTAGGCCTATTTGGGGATCGGTGATCATTCCAACATATTACGGAATAAAGGTCCAACAAACGGTGCATAGGCTACATGTTAACATCTGATGGGCCCGTTGTCCGTTTATGAACCCAACATCTAATGAAGATTGAGAACACCACAAGTTGTTAACGCGTGAATTACATCACACGAGTTAAAGTGCTGCATCGGTGTGATTGTGCTGCACCCTGGTGGTCAGTTGAGGTATGACATCATACCTATGCTTCATGCACATAACGTCATGAGACACTCTTCGCTTTGGGATTTGGGTAATGCAATCGACTTGCTCTATAGGCCTAGTACCCAGCTAAGGATCCAAAGATCCACCCATTCATCTATATCGTCCTCATATCAGTATGGAATGAAAGATAACTACAGAAAACAATTGAAGAAAATGTATCATTACGTTACAAGTTTGTTGCAATGTCCCTTGAAAAATCATTAGACCATACCACCATAGACAGTCTATGTTAAACATCTAACCAGGCACTTTGAATGTACATATAGTCACACAGATCTAAATAATAAGTCAGCATAGCATATATTACACTGTTAATAAACATTAGGAAAGGAAATAAATGACATTACCTCCCCGTGATAATTCCTGCCTAGAATGGCTAGAGATATATGAACAGTGATATGTTGGACATTTTCTTCAAAAAGAGAGACGCTTTCCTTATCATTTCATTTTCTATCGGTCCCATTTTATGATTTTCCAGCCTATACACAAACTTATAAAAAAAACTCGAATTATTATCACATGCATAAGTTCATTGCTATTTAAATATGACTCCAATAAGACTTTATTGGTGTTTCTTTGTTTTTACTTTTAGAATTGAGTTGTATACTACCGTGCCACAAGGGGACAGCAAAGAGGCGCAGCAATACTTAGGCCTATTAATAATGAGTCGTGATATGGACATTCTCAACAATACCTTCTTGACCATTTTAGTGTGTAAAACATTGCTAAAGTACTCTGCTCGAAGTCAACGTCATGTGCACTCTGGCCCTAAATACAGCATGGTTCAATTAGAGTGTCCCCCCTCCTTCTTATTCGATTAAATGTAACCTAACCAATTCAAACGTTCACTATGCATAATCTTATCACGGATGATAAGCATGTAATAAAAAGCACACGGGACTTGAAAGGGAACTTCAAGAGAGGGCCTATAAGTATGGATATCAAAATATAATAATTTGCTTAATTGGTAGCTTTTGCCAAGAGGTATGTAATTGCTTGAAGGAAACCTATTTATTGCAACGAAAGATGATTGGATTGTCCCTGCTTGTTTATTTTGTATGTGTTGGACAGTGATAAAAGTACATTCAAGAGACCCAAGCTTCTAATCTTCGTTAGGCAGTCCGAAAATTTGATGTATGCATCGCTGTCTGTTTCCTATTTGTTTAGAAGCGAATTAGGCATTATTATTCGGATTCGTGTTTACGCTCAACAGTGCTGGAGTAGGCCTATAGTCAAGATCTCCAAATTATGTTTCCTAATGACTCCCCGGGCTATGACGTCACAAATAAACCACGTTATGGCTCGATGCCGAGAACCACATAACAGGCGTGAAGTTTAACAAAACTGCACGCCTGAATATCGAGATTAATTCATCTTCGTTTTACAATAATTGTGATTGTTAATAGCCTTTATCGTCTGTATTCTAGGCATATCCTCTCGCCAAATTTGTTTTCGAGGGGACATGAGCAGGGGAAAGAGTTTAAAAATAGACTCAATCAAGTCATGATGGGAGACCGCTTCCATTTAAAACCCGACAAAGCAATTTAGAGTTCCCAAGCAAGAGGGGGAAGCGCTTTATCACACTTCCCTTTACAGTACAAGCTGCCCGGTTCCGCTGCCTGCAGAGATGGGCGGGTGCACCGGGATAAAGGTCAGCCTTAATAAGGGGTCTGTTCAGAATATAGGCCTCATTTATCAACGACATAGGCAAATATATGTTACTCAAAAAACACTAAACATGATAAAGGGCTAAGTCCAATTTTATACATGTAGGCTATGTAAACTATATATATCTATGATTTTAATATATATATATATATATATATAATATATATATATATATATATATATATATATATATATATATATATATATATATATATATATATATATATATATATAATATATAATATATATATATATATATATAATATATATATAGATATATATATATATATAATATATATATATATATATATATATTATAATATATATAATATATAGATATAGATATAGATATAGATATAGATATAGATATATATATTGGAAACATTGGAGTTTGCACGTTTGGATCTGGCATGCGTCGCGTCATGTTGTATGACTTGGCTTCGGCGCACGTTGACATTTGGGAGTCTTTGGCCCCCATTGTTGCTCGGGGGGCACAGGGAGGTCGTCAGGAGATGCAGCTGCAGGGACAGACAGTTGATGCTCATCTTGCGTATTTATAGACACGTTATTCATAGTTATTTTTATCCCCATTTCGGCCCGAGTTGGCCTAGTTCAGGCATCCGTGTGCTGATAAATAACGCTGCTGTATCCAAACACACCATAATAATTATAATGTGGGTTTTTTTAAAGAATAATTTATGGCCACGTATAGGGTTGCATCTCGAGTTATAATTAAGATAGACATCTGTGTCGAGAGGAAACGTCATGTGACAATGTGCCACGTCGAGTAGATTGGAGATCCACCAAAGGCCGGGTTAAAAAAATGAAACAATTGAAAGTGTGTGTGGGACAGAGAGGGACAGAATTAACTTCCACTCAAAAAGAGGAAAAAACCCACACGAATTCGAACAATTGCCGGATTTTCTGCGAATCAAATCTTTACATATTTTCCTGTTTTGAGTTGGTGAATACCAAACACTGGTGACCCTTCTCTTCTTTTCAATGGGGCCGGGCTGATCCGTGCAGGCTCTGCGTGGAAACAGTTACTCTCCCATCTCAAACATTCTCAAGCATCCCTGGAATTCAATTGTGTTCACGCATTTGGGAACGCGGTCACCCTATGTGTGACACGACCGGCCGGGTCACATCGTTGGGCCCTATCTCGTGCCACATGCTGCAACGCTACAAACCTGGTCGACCTGGTGAACGCGTAACACGCACTCAGGCGACAACAGATAGACTGCTGGCTCGGGAGCAAAACGCGTCGTGCAGGCCTGCTGTAGGTGGAGGAGCGAGGGTCAAACGTGCTCTTTCAGAATGATCTGACCTCGCTCATCGTGTTGATTATATTCTGTCATCTCTCAGAGCGCCACAAAATGAGAGCAGCCGATCACGGGTGCTCGGGGACCGCTCCACTGAAAGACGCGCGTAACAAACCCCGCAGTGCGTCTTACCTTCAATATCCACGCCGAAAGACACGAACCGTGCAGGCTTATTATTAATCTGAAGTTACAACACAAGTAATGGATGTCTAGCACGCTCATTTAAGTAGCTACCTGTTGATATTCGCAATTTGGTCTACGTATAACATTTAAAGAACAAGAACGTTGCCCTATTTTTTGCGCATGCTGCATGCGCCATAGAAGAAACATGAAAAGGCACTACGAAAAATAACTACGACTAAACCCTTCGAATAAAGATGAACTTCGAGTTATATGAGATTAGTGATTGCAATCACCCCAACTTCATATCTCATATCTTCATATCTCCAGATCAATTCATCATTGATCTATTATCATATTTTGCGTAGATGGTAAGGATGGATCAATATCAATAATCAAATAAGATGGAGACCTTTTAATTAATTTAATTGTTACCTACCTGTAGTTATACAAAATGTGGTGGATTTGTGGATATGATTTAGGTCATTTAGATTATTATGGAGCCGGTGCTGCCTCAAAACAAATGTTTTTGTTTATGTCGCTCTAGGCACGCGCGTAATGTGTCCCGGGCCTCCGCGACATCCTGTACGCCCGCGAGTTGTTTACCGCGCGAACCGTTCACCTTAACCTCTGCGCTGCATGCACTGAGCTGAGCCCCCAACTCTGACACACGCTAGCATGTTCCGGTGTAATCGTAGGGTTTGTGCGTGCGTGCGTATGGGTGCGTGTGCGTGCGCACGTACATGCGTGTACAGTTGGGGATTCAATAGATGTCCCGAAAGAAGGCCTACCATGCACTTTTGTGTTGGTAGACTTTCCCTGCTATGATGCTTCTGTATCGCTGATGCAATATATAAACTTTTTGAATTGTATGCACTGAGCATCAAGCATTAGGTAGTAGGCTAACTATACGAGTGACACAATATAGGTCTATTGTCCCGGAAGAGTAACTACGATGTATCATATTTCCTTCTTTTTTTTGGCAAATCATTTCTATTTATTATTTTTTAGTATAGTGTTTACAATACACTTGCCTTTCAAATGGTCCCTTATCTCCTCCGTGTTTACAAAACATTAATGCTAGGAAGCAGAGAGAAAATATACACGCTCCCTTGCAGGCCCGTCCCGCCGCTCCGGAGGATTAAGACGTGAGCGGAGGAGGCGCTAAGCGGGGCAGGGAGAGCTGCGGCTCTCTGCCCTATCACAAGTTAGTCAAATAAACTGTTAGAGCCCCATAACGCCGCAAATGACAAACACATCGTCTGTTTTAGATGTCCATATGTGGGGCATCTGTAGGATATGCTGATGGGCTGGAACCATAACCCTGATCTGAACGATAGAGAGCTGGAGAGATGCATTACAGCACAAGAGGTAGCCTGGCATATCAGGTATAGCCTGTATCGTTTCAATATTCATCCACAACTTCGTATTTGTTTGTAGGCTATTGTGTAATTTTGTGAGTGAATATATGTTGATAAAACCAATCGAAATAATTCTCAGGCCTGAAATAAAATGTTGCTTATTGGGAGGATTGTTATACACTGACTTAGTGCATTAAGGTAGGCCTCATCAATGTCAAGTTATTGATATTTAATAATAAATAATAAAAACGTATTTTTGGTCATTGGACTAGGCCCCTATGCAAATTTGGAAACGTAATATGTTTAGCCTTTTCAAAACCATTGCCTCTGTGTGCCGTCCATATTCGTGTAGAAGGCAGCAGCTGGCCTCATGTCTGGCAGATTCAAATGTATTAATCGTGTCAAGTGAAAATAGGCCTTCATCTAACGGCTGGATGTGTGTGGGATGGCTTTAGGGAGCACATCGCTGTGGGGATTACACGGTCATCATGTATCGTGGACGGATTGAACAGATTGCAGCCTCCTCGCAATGTTTAAAATGTTCACATCTAGGTAAGGGAGAAGCCCTACTACGTGCAATAAAAAAACGTGTTCAATAGAGACAGAATCATTTAAATCCACAAAAGGTTAACCGGCATTACTAAACGACGATCACAACAGCCGAATATGGGAAGGTGAACAATGTTGGAGATAATTAGAATGCATATTTAATTGTATTCAATTCGATGACAGGATTATTTTGAAGTTTGAAGATGTTAGCATTATAATTATAAGCATTCAAGTATTATCAATTAAAAAATATATTAGAATGATCATTAATGCAATTATTATATTATTGCTAAAATATTCACCCGGTGCAGGGTTTTGTATTTGATTTCTTCCATGGTGCATTCTAAATTCCAATATATCAAATGTGTAATTTAATAGGGTCTCAAAGACGACCTTATTTTGACCAGCTTCGGTCTCTCCTGGATCTCCTTTGGCTTTCCAACAAGCTCTCAGATACATCCATCGACGTTTAGATTAGCAGTTAATTATGTTTAATTATTATATAGGCCTAAATATAGCGAGAGAGAGAGAGAGAGAGAGAGAGAGAGAGAGAGAGAGAGAGAGAGAGAGAGAGAGAGAGAGAGAGATACGATGATAGGATTAAAAGAGAGAGAGAGCAGAGAGAGAGAGAGAGAGAGAGAGAGAGAGAGAGAGAGAGAGAGAGAGAGAGAGAGAGAGTTTACAACTGGTAGGATTAAAATTAATCGAAAGCAATGATAACATAATATAATGCATATTATTTTAGATGAGTATGGAATGTTGAATGGATCAACATATTGATCCTAAAATTTTAATAGATTAATATTGTAATGGGTCTACGTATTAATTCTTATATTAGCCTACTGTGTCTAAGTGTTCATCTTATAAGTAAATTGTGTTTATCAAATAGCTAAATGGTCAGCATCGGTAATAACAAATTGTGTCATGATCATTGCATTACTTAGAAATACACGTTTATTAAGAAATTCACAAACCTAGAAAAGAGGGAAAGTGCTAATTAGAATTAAACATGGTCCCAGGTGGATGAGACAACACAATTACATTTATAAAAAAAAGAAAGAAAAACAAACCAAACCTGGCACCGGATAATGAAATGTTAGCCTACTAATTGGTACGTAATTAGTATGTCCGAGGTCATCTTCACATTTCCTAATTTTAGACACGGCACCAAACTGACATAAAAAAGGATTTCACTCACCGGTTAAGCCCGGTGTGTTGTATCAACACAGCCTGAGTAGAATCATGATAGAATAACACATGTGATTGTTTAGAGATGACCTACATCTAATCGTATTTTGAACGTCTCATTTGGAACCGGTAGTGAGACACGGTGCGTTCAGGCCCGCGGCTGGCCGACGGGTAGGCTGCGCGCACCGCCGACACACGACTGGAAATGCTTTTGACAAATGTCTCAAAACAGAATATAGACTACAATAAAGCCACAGCACTTCTTTCAATCCAAGGGGGACGGGCGAACGAGGTACGGGTATGGGACGGGACGGGGACGGGACGGGGACGGACAAGGACGTAAAATAGCTCCCAAAAGTTCTGCTACCTCAAGTTTCCCGGCGGCCGCTTTTCTCCACGACCTCCATTTTAATACTCTCAGCATCCACTCCTGCATAGCCCCCCCCCATTAGTTGATCACAGTCAAATTGGACCCAAGAGCTCGTCACAAATGTCACTCCATAAAAACACTCTCCTTTTGTATTTTTTGTTGATATCTCTGCAGTCTCCTTCTTTCAGACTCCCCACGTCAGAGACAAATCTTTTGGTGGCGCTTTATTTAAATATCAATCCTCGTGTGTAACGCCGAGTGTTTGCTCTCGTGCTCCCAGTAAGAACAGTGCATCATGGACAGCTCGGCGGGCTGGCGGGAGCAGGCAAACTGGAGGCCCGCCGCCGCTCCGTTGTTAGAGGGGACGGGAGGAGGGGGCGCCGCGGCGGCCGGGCTCAGCTGCTGCGGGTGGTGGGAGTGCGCGTGGTGGTGGTGGTGGTGGCTCATGCCATTGTAAGAGTTCACCATGCCGGGCAGAGCCATGCTCTGCACCCGGGAGTAGGGGTTGTAGGAGGAGGGCGCGGACAGCCCCTTGACGTTGACGGGGCTCACGTTGCCGCTGGCCATCTGACACGACGTGTAAGACATGGGGGTGGGGGGCTGTCCCAGCGACCAGGAGTTGTTCATGAAGCTGGACTGGAGGTACTTGGGAGGCGAGAGGTAGCCGTAGCCATCCCCGCCGAAGAGAGATTTCCCGGGCTGGAAGTGGGTCGGTGGAGGTCTGTAGGGTCGCTTCATCCTCCGGCGCCTCCTGTAGTTTCCTTTCTCGAACATGTCCTCACACGCCGGATCGAGAGTCCAATAGTTCCCCTTTCTCTCGCCTCCGCCTTCCCGCGGGACCTTGATGAAGCACTCGTTGAGGCTCAGATTGTGCCGAATGCTGTTTTGCCAACCTTTCTTGTTTTTCTCGTAGAAAGGGAACTTGCTGATGATGTACTGGTAAATACCAGACAGGGTGAGTCGCTTCTCGGAGCTCTCCCGGATCGCCATGGCTATAAGAGCGACGTAGGAGTACGGGGGCTTCTGAGACGGGTCGGTCTTCTCCGAGATCTTCTCCTGGACCGGTTCTTCTTTGGGCCGCTCTTTCTCTTTGCTCGTGTTGGTGTCGTGGACCATCAGTGTCATGGCGTCATCTTCTGGGTTTTGGTAAGCAGCCATCATTGCGCACTTCAAAGCAACAACAACAAATCCAGAAAGTAAATATACAAGCTGGAAAAAAACTTCAATAGTGTTTGCAACACAAGTGCGTAAAACCAATGGCTATTCGTCC
Source organism: Melanogrammus aeglefinus (assembly GCA_900291075.1). Classification (NCBI taxonomy): domain Eukaryota; kingdom Metazoa; phylum Chordata; class Actinopteri; order Gadiformes; family Gadidae; genus Melanogrammus; species Melanogrammus aeglefinus. Next base: position 94,991 of record OLKM01001577.1, read on the forward strand.
CGACGCATCTAGGCGCCCTTGAAGTCCCCCCAAAAATATCTTCAAATGACCAGAAAAACAGCGCTGCGTAATTGCTGTTTTGTGGAAATAGTTGTGAGGATCGATGCTAGATATACCTACTTTCTTCTCCCTCGAACAGATTTGTCCAAACTGGTTTGTAATCGAGGCGCAACCCGAGTTGTGGTCTGGTGCCTCAGTTAGCCCATCCCTCTTCACTTTCCTTCTGCTCCACGCAGCCTGCGTTTACGCAGCGCAGCTTTCCACACTGCGACGTAGAGCATTGTGATTTGTGTACTTTTTGGGGTCCGCCTCCGTCGGTGGCTCGGACTGGAAAATAACACGATCCTTTAAAGATATGGAGAGAAATGCACCACCGAAATCAATCTCTGTCTATAATTAAAAAAGAAGACAACGGCGGCGTCTTATTTTTCAATGTGAGACGGAATAGACGCGTTCTGTCCCATACGCGCCACATAGGCCTATGCAGTGAGACACTATAGCGCCAACGTGGGCCTTATCCTAATTCACAGTGGAACTATTTTAAATAAATTGGTCTACAAACCTTATACGCAAGGAAGAAAGAAAGAAGGAAACACTTAAAAAAAAATAAAGAAAGTATTTCAAAATAAATCTATCATTCTGACGGCGATGCAGGTAATGTTGTACAGGGCTATTTTCACGTCAAATAGCCTATGCAAATACTTAATAATAACATTATAATTATTTATGTGAAACGGTAGCTTTATATTTTTTCATAGTGATTTGCTGTATGATAAGCGACGCAATACTTTCGCATCATGTAACATATTATATTTATTCTAATTTAGCTGAGCGTCACCAGACGGTACTGACTCACGTCAATAGCCCGCATATCAACGTTATCCGTGCTAGTGTATGCGCAGCGCCAAGGTATTCTGGATTGATAGCGCCGCTTAATTAGGCCTCATTGCAAGGGAGATGTATGCGGCGGTATACATTTCGCCGGCCACCCATGCAGGATCTCGGCCTCTCTCTCGGAGCAGCGCGCTCAGGGAGACTGTGCAGGTGGGACAGCATTTGCATGTGTGTCATCGCCCGGCATCGGGCCCCAGTCTGCGGCCAGCCGGGGCCCGCCGGAGAGAGAGGCCCCAACCAGCTAGAGAACAGCTGAGCTGAGATGAGTGCCAGCCATCTCTCAACGTGCAATTAACCAGCGAGCCACGGCGGTACACACAGTTGTAAGGGTTAAATGTCATTTTGTTGTTCCTGCCTTCCTTCATTTTTTAAAACTGATCTAAGAAAAAACACAGCATTTAAGGAGTGTTATAATGATGATGCATATATGTGACTAATTATAATTCTTATAACATTTTAGCCTAAGTAAAATAGAGCAGGCTTATTATTTTATTTTCCAGGTCTTTGACCTTCTCTCTTGGTCTCTTGGTCTGCAGAATTGACCGAACCGACGCTTTAGAAATAAACATGTAGCCTTACCGAACCTCATGGCCTGATCATAAATAACAATCTAACGGATCGCAAAATGTTTTTACAAAATATTTCTAACCCAGTATGGCATAATACTACATATTACAAATACATTTTTTTTGTTTGATTTCGACCTTTCTCTTCATAAGTGGCTTAGTAATTTATCTTGGCTTGACATATGAAATAGTTAAAACTTTATTTACATTCATATTTGTATTGCCCTTTAATTAATTAATTAATTAAACAGACTCATATGCCATGCGCGTTATTGGGAGCATGCATGCGCTTTGCAAAAATGACATAGACCGGGTAATAAGAGTGAACATTCTAATAGTGAATATTGTTTCTCTAAATGCAGAACATGTTTTTTTTTCAATTTTTCGCTCCATAAAATTGGAGGTCTCTTAATTTTCTGTAGATCTCCAAAACCGCAGGCCGTGGAAACGCAGCCCAACACCACCAGAAAAGGAATCGGCGGACATTGCTTATCTCTACTTAACTCTAACCATAATATCCTTTGAACCCCCTCATCGGTCCCATTTCTTATCTCGGTCTTAATTTCACTTTCTATCGACAAATTTGATTATTGTCGGACCTATTCGTTCAGTTCAACATATTGTTTGTAAATTCTTGTGGGCGTATATAGAAGGGTCTACATACAAAACTTCTGAAATAATTCACTATTTTATTTGTGAAGTAAAAAACCTTTGAGTGTAGATCAAAAAAAAATGTTGAAACAAGAAAAGATGGCCCATCGACGTGGCCATAACAATCGATAACGGCAAGCTCCCGTTATTGAGCCCCCTTATTACACTGGGCCTCAACCTGTCAAACGTCTTCTTTTCAAACTTATCAATAATATGATCAATTGTAGGCCTATGCAAAACACTGGAAATAAATTAAACATAATACTCTCTTACCTTTGTTAAATGATCTATTTCCTGTCACATTTAGTATAACTTTCCTCCATCCCCCTTTGACCAATCAAGTCGTCAGGACGTCCCACTCCGTCACCTGCGCGAGGCCTCTTCACAAGCTGCGGCGGGCACGCGCGTCACGTCACAACAAAGCCGTAAATAAACATGTTAAGAATCTACAAACACTGGAGCCGCGTAACCCGAGCTGATTGGGTGTTGAGGCGCTGAGGAATGTTAATTTGATGGAAGGCCTAGTCTGTTCGGCTTATTTACTGTATATCTGATGATACAGTGTTGTGCTAAAGACCCCAAACAGTTTAAATTGTAATTACTTCCCTTTGAATTGTTGGTATAATTTTTCGGCCTATATAAAAATCTGTATAAATGTATAAGCACAAAACGTAAAGAGCATGGCCATCGAATTAAACATCCTAAAGCAACTTTTATTGTAATTTAAATAATGACAGGGAGATAATGCATATTTCCTTTTCTTCATGACATCAGTATATTCACCATGAAATAGTTTCGGCCCGCAGCTGAGCAGAGCTGAGAGCGGCTTTATGAGGAGAAGCGACTTTGTTTGATTCCAAAACAAACAGACTTACTATTCTGGATTATCCTCAACCATCACGAGACAATAAGAAGGAAAACGCAGGAACAACTTATTTGAACAATTTAACATTAACAATGTCTTAATCTATTTAGCATGACTGATGTATTAATTTTTGTTAGGCCTATGTGTTCTAACTATAATTTCAGCTGACACTTGTGCGTGTGCTTAACACACGTGTGTGGTTGTGTATGTGTTCCCGTTTGTTTGTGTGTGTGTGTGTGTGTGTGTGTGTGTGTGTGTGTGTGTGTGTGTGTGTGTGTGTGTGTGTGTGTGTGTGTGTGTGTGTGTGTGTGTGTGTGTGTGTATGTGTGTGTATTTGTGGTGTAGTGTGTGTGTGTGTGTGTGTGTGTGTGTGTGTGTGTGTGTGTGTGTGTGTGTGTGTGTGTGTGTGTGTGTGTGTGTGTGTGTGTGTGTGTGTGTGTGTGTGTGTGTGTGTGTGTGTGTGTGTGTGTGTGTGTGTGTGTGTGTGTGTTGCATCCCATAAGGCCCAATATAAAAGAAGAACGCATTTTTATGCACTTAAAAAGAGTGAAATTCCTGTCCTCGTGCACTTCCTGCTCTGGCTCTGAAGCAAGGATGTTTATCATAGGGGAGGAGGAATGCGCTGGACGGATCCGCCGGGTCAGCCCCGTGACCGCGCGCCGGGGCGAACCCACCCGGTAAAGGACAGGCGGGCTGATGGGACTCAAACAAAAACGCACATACGGAAAAATTCGTGGCTGACAATGCGGCCTTTTTTAAACCTGCGTTACCGTCATCATCCCCACCATCAAATATTACAAATATAATGAATATAGTTATTATGATAATAAAAAAGTCAATAATATAAATTATTTTAGGACTAAATAAGGCTATATATATATATATTAATACATATAATATTATGCTTCATATATCAATAGTAATAGTCCCATAATTTTGTTAATCGTTAATATTTCCGTTATCCAAAATCCTATAGTGCTGCTATTGCATCATATCATCAGAAATACAAATCATTGGAAAATAAAATAAAAATTAAACAGTATAGGCAATTTCAATGTTCTGGAAATGTATGTTCAATGAGGAATTTAGAAAAGACAAAAAGGGCAAAATGTACATTTTACCAAAGCAAAAAGTGTTCAATACAATAATAATACAAAGTGTTTTCTGCAGCAGAATGCGGGACGGCTCCTGTTAAATAAGGGAGTATAATGGTGAATATATTTTACACACATTGATTGTTATTTGGGACGATTCCACCACTTCCCATGTTCTCTCCTCGATCACGACACTAGACTTAAAACCCCATCAGTGGCTCTGTGTTATACTGCATCCGGAGCGGTATCCATGTGCATGTCTGGGCACGCATGCTTCACCATAGTCAGTGTGCACCAAAAATAGGTGAATGTACATGGGAAGGTGTCGTTGATCGGGGTTTGGGATCCTCAGGTTCAGCTGACGAACGCCCCCGGAGGCCTGAGGGCTGTGGGACGGGACAGCCTGTTCTGGGCTCTTATGGTTTGATCTTACTCCATCAGTTCTTCTCTCTAGATCATTTGCATCTATAAGTGAGCCTGCATGGCTTCACACATGCAGGGAGATAGTGGCATCCCCTCCCCGTGGAAACCTTGATGAGAGGAACAGCGACAGGGACCTTTCAGATGAGGCTTGTGTGGTCGGAATGTTGAGGGTTGGGGGGGGGGGAGAGGGCTGCATGGGGATGAATTGGGGGGGGAGGTATAGAGGGAAGGGATGAAGAGGAGGAGGAGGAGGAGGAGGGGGAGCAGGAGCAGCAGGAGCAGGAGGAAGGATGTGCCCACAGCCCTCATGTCGTTCTTTAAACATGGCTCTCGTTGCCCCGCCCAGAGAGAGGAAAAAGAAGAGAGAAGCAAATAAACATGGACGCTTCAAGATCCTGCCACCCCCCCCCCCCCCCCACACACACACACACACACACACCCCTTAATCCACACACAGACACGCACCTACACGCGCACTCACACACACACACACACATGGACATATGCACATGGATGC